>JAPMNP010717423.1:0-11760 GCA_029874935.1 Atherina boyeri | reverse complement strand
AATAATGATTATTATGTTATTATTATATAGTATAGTAGTATATATAATATATAGTATATAAAGCTTAAATATGTAATATTTATAGTATTTTTATTTTATGAACAGCCATATACAATCAAAATATGAATAGGCTACTTTGTGTCTTCAGCTATATGTGTGTAAGTAGTCTGTAAGACTGTTTATTTCTAATGATCTGTGTGAACTTGGTGATTCATGTAAACATCCAGTGGATGGCAAACATAGAAATAATGTCAGTCTTGTTCACTGTATTCTTCTGAAAAGCATTGCATTCTGTAGGAGCAAAGTGTTTCAGCTGACCTTACATCACTAGCCAAACTAAGAACAAGCAGACGGTAAAAAAAACCCCAACAAAACAAAAAAAAAAATTATCCGAGTGGAGGCAGTGACTGACCCGGCACCGGCACGAGCTGTTTACAGCTCTGTCTTGCCAAATGCACCGCACACGTCACAAAACAAGTTCACCAAGTAACTTTAACTATAATACAAACTGAAAAAAAGGCGAGCTGAAGCAAACTTAAGGAGGACTGAAGCACAGAGCAATCAGTCATTACTCATGTCTGTGTTTTGTGCACCCGCGCGAGAGCGAGGCACAGCCGCTGTGTCTGTGCAGGGAGGGGTGGGCGCTGTGTGTGACTGGCCAATCACAGAGCGAGAAGACAGTCAGTTATTTTGAAATACTATCTGATGAAAATAATGAGAATAAAGACACACATATATCCGATCCTTGATCGAGACTGAAATCACGTGATGGGGCCCGATTTCTGATCACATGTATCGGATCGGCACATCCCTACTAGCTACCATAGACTGTTTGGTACTAGCTACTTGCCGCTGATAACGCAGGAGGGGGGCGGGGCGGGGCGAGCAGAGACACAAGCTCTTGGTGAAGTTTCAAGTGGAGCGAGGGGATTGGATGAAAGAAGTTTACCAATGTAAGCCGTGCGGCCGGACAGCTTACATTTGTCAACTTCTCTGCAGCCGTGCACTCAATAGTGATTGGATTTTTTTCATTCTCTTTGCTTTTCATACTGTCAGGATTGTACTGTAGGACCATAACCAGCATCTAAACAAGGTTATTAATGATGAACAATCTTTGAAATCGTAGACCATAGTTTTAAGAATATTCGTAAGAAGATATTGGCTAATAAGGCCCAACGTGTACATCCACACAAATACACTGATTAGGTATAAATCTGCCTTCCTAAGTGTCTGTCCCACTGTGTATTTCTCTAAATCTTTTCTTCCCACCCACCACTGTGGTTGATTTGATGCTTAAAAATTCACTGTGTGGATGAAAAAAAAAAAAAGAAACACTACATAAACCATGTAGTTTGTTCCGTTTAGGGATCATGAGATCTCGGTCTGACTGAGATTAGGTGAAAACTCTTAATCTGGCTGTAAATTTGGGAAAGATTATAATCAGCTAAGGAATGTAATCCTTCCCTAGGCAAAGGCCTGAGTGGCCAGTGGTAGAACAGGGTCGCTGCTCGATCTCAAGCTAGTTGTAGAGATCACATGATGATGGCGTTAAATCGGAAAATCCGCTGTCTCTCCCTCTCTCAGACCCCCAGGAGTCATTGCAGCACAGCAATAAACTGAATCCAGCAGTGTGTCAGGTTGCTTTGGATGCAGCAGACTGTCAGAAACTAAGCAGGTTCTATTGTTGTTACATCCTCATTTGGATACAGGGAATTTCAGCTTCACTATCTGGTGGCCTCAGGTACAGTATTTGAACTGGGTTGACACGGATTGGATGTGCTTTTTTTTACCATGGGGTTCGAGACAGGTTCACGGTGACCGCCTGAGTCAGTCTTTCATGGAAGAGAGCGATGCAGCATCTTTAAATGGACCATTGAGACATTTTTATTCCTACTTTTATTTGTTTTCAATCATTTCATTTGAGACACATGGATTCTTTTTTCCCCCTTTTTAGTTGTGCATTGTAATTGAAACTGTTTCTGGTTGTATTGCCATCCTTAGTGGGACAGATTCCTTCTAAGAGAGCTCTGCAACACAGCACCACTCATTTGTTCTCATTTGAGTTATCTCCTATATAAGCCAAGTAGAGGTAGCAGCATCCCCACGGGGGCAGCACTGCATTTTTACCTCGATTGCTTTTGACTTTCTTATTTAGCGTGTTTCTTTAACGACAGCAGAAGCAGAGTAGACAGAGCTGGTGTCACACACTCAGTCTGACGAGCACTGCTGCAGGACCTAATCTGCACCTGTGTGCACATCATCTATAACCCTTTAGAAGTAAAACCAGGATATTTGTTAATGCTGTGTGAGAGTGGATTGGAAACACCAACCAGGTCGTATTGTAGACTGCAAGACAAAGCTGGCACCTGGTACTTTGGAGCGAATTGGGCATCTTTTTTTAATGGATTTTGCACAGAATGTGTTTGCGTGGACCAACGTCAGATTTTAACTGAGGTACATCACTATCATCAGCAGTTGCATCCATAAAGGTCATTTGCTGCTCTTGATTTGGGCTTTTATGTGCAGTTTGGATATATAATCATCAGAATATCTTCTGAAAAGAGAAAACAAATTTAATTTAAAAGTGTTTTTATTGCCAATGTGAATATTTACATTGTAAATCTACAATACTCTGCATGCTGTACTATAATTCTGTTATTAGTATTACTGGTTGATAATTTAAAGATTGTAAAACATTACTTAACATGATATGTTGTAAGAACAGTAAGATGTAGCGGATGGTCCGTTCTTGTGCAGAGCAAGGTGTAACTGTTGTCTTTGCCTGGAGAATAATTTTCACACTAGCATTTAAAAGCTGCTGAGGAAAAGCAGCAACTTGATGATGGGCATTTTGATTTTTACAGGATCCCAGCGATATTAAAATTCAGCTAATATGCTGACTGAGGAAGCTGTAGTGAGAGAGCGTGCTAGTGTGTGCATCAGCTTGGAGCCTGCACATGCAACTGAGAGTATAAAACTGGCAACACCTCTCCAGGATTCATCTCCTTCTATAAAAATATCTTGACTGATGCGAAAAATTTGGATTTTCACCAGTTTAATTTCTTTAATTTTGATGGACTATGAACATATTCTTTAGGTGTGAAGCTGAGGGTCCATGTTGTCTAATTTACTAAATAAAAAGATCAAGAAAGCAATTTTGAGATTTATTTATTTGCTTTGTTTATGAGACCACTTTTTTTCATATTCTTGTTACCACAGAAGCTCAGAGGATATAAGTAAGAACAACAGACAGACAAAAGGAAAAATAAATTGTGTCTTAATAGTCAAAGTGTTGTCATTCACAAGTGATTTACTTTGGTCATATTTCATCCGCTCAGTTGCATTACGTTTTTAAACTACTTGGCCGATAGGAGGAACGTGTTTTGAACAAACAGCATATGCTTTAAGGTCACTGCAGATTGCAAACAACAACTCCTTTTGTGACTTTTAAATAAGTGTTTTGTCTCCACTATATGGCACTTTCCATCCCCCAAATATCTACTTATCTTCAGTTATCCAATATCTGCATGGCTGGGAAAGCACAAAGATCACTGGCATAGTCTCATGGCCTTGGATTGTCTAAGGCTGAAATTTTCCCACTGTACAGTAATTTGATCACTATTCTGTGCTGCAGATTTGATCATAAACCCACGTTAGATGTCTATGATTTATGACCAGGAAACCCTGCTTGATATCAGCCCATTTATCTTATACAGAATGGGGGATACACAAATGTATTTACATACAGTTTGAGAGAGTGACACAATCTACTGTAGACTGTTTTCTGCCTCAGAATTGGGCTCAGGCTGTGGATGTTTCTGATCAGTAGGTCAGAGGAAAAACACATCCCATGAGGCGGATTGGGACACGCTCACTTCTCATTTCACCGCAGCGTAAAAGCGATTTTCACCTTTTTCTTTTTTTTCTTTGGGGGGTGGTGGTGTTAAAAAAAGCAGAATAACAAACATAAAAACCACCACGTAAAGGTTTTATCACGGGGAGCATGTCAGGTCACATCTAATCTTTTTGGGTCGCACTTTTTAATCTTTCAGTCCCATAGTGTAATCCCATGATTTTTGTGAGCCATGGATTTGATACATTATGCCGCTTTTGATAGGCACTGTGTACTTGAAAGATGATTATGACTGGAATTACCTCCAGAGCACTGCAGGTATTTAAAGCTGTTTTGGCTGCAAAATCAGCAGCCATGTAAACACAAATGTCAAGAATCTGCTGATCGAAAATGGCAATATTTCGATGCATGCTCAAATAAAAATATCTTGGTTGATGTGTTGGGAAAAGCCATCTCTCTGCAGCTGAATCTTATTATCATCTCCGTCTTTGTCTCTAACTGGATGACACGTTATAGCTGTGGATTCTATAGTTGGCTCTGAACTGGACAACAACAGCAAGGCCTGATTTTACTCTCAAAGCAGGAATGCACACAAGCTCTGATCTGCATATGTATAATGTACTATGATGGCAGTAAGGATGCCTCTCTATTGCAGACCTGTTAGGTTGATTCACTGCTTGTGAATCTGCTGCACACCACGCTGCCTGTAATGTGGCTCAATGCCATGTCTGTGGGGACGTCACACACGAATATTGCAATATACTGTAAGGGGATGTGATGGAGGGACTATCTCGCTGGGTGGTTTGTGACTCAGTCATCCCAGCAGCCAAGCTTCTCTGCAGCATCATGGGCATCATAATACTGTGCTTCATGTCTGAGCCGAACCAACAATGCTGAACGCACAATGTGCACCAGCTGCATGTTTGCCAACAGGACCCAGTAAATTGGCATGAACGGTTCTTTATTTTTTCATGCTACCTCTAATTCACATTCATTGTTGATGATATCTCCTTCCCCTGTCACTGAGGATGGAATGCAGATTTAAAATCAGCAGAGTGTGTCATTGCAGTGCTGTGGATGGCTTAGAGCTACACTGTATGTCGAGGCTATTACAGTGGCAGTTGTAGCTGTAGCAATGGGGGAATATTGCACAGCACAAAATTTAGTTTAGTTGTATATACTGAAGGCTGGTTGAGTGCAGACAGCATTAGCATCATGATGCAGATGCTGATGGAGTGGAGCAGAGTTGTTAGCTTGCTTGCAAGCTGCCATAGACATTTCTCTGTTTGGACAGGAAGGACATACAAGGCTAAACGGGAGCAGGGAAATGTGATACTTGTGTCAAGATGAGTTAGAGCTTGTCAAAGGGCAGTTTGTTAATGTCTGTTGTGGTTGATATGTGCATCTACTATGTGCGAGTTTGTGTTCTTGGTGTTGCATTTCAAGACAACATCTCAAGAAGACATTAGTCTGAAGCCCCTCAGGACATCTTCAGTGCCAAAGCGAAACATTTTCTAAGCAACCATAGCCTCACACATAAAGCACTTAGAGCCACAAATACACAAAGAAGAACATGAAGACATGCACACAACACATATAGCCACAATTAGCCAATCGCAGCAGTTCACAAGCTATTTCTCATGCACATCACACACTCCTCCACTGTCCCACTCCAAGTCACAGTGCTTGTCCCTTACTCCAGCACATAATCTCTGCTGCAGCTTCCCTTTGACTTTGTGAATGAAGTGCTGCTCAGAAAGAAAGAGCATCTCATGAATATAATGAAGCGACTCGTGTTTTTCTCCAGCTCTGTCAGAATCACTAGTTAGTTTCTATTCTTAGGTGATAGGAGGCATTGATGTGAAGCAGAAAGGAGAAGTCAAATGTGTGAGATGGCTGCAATCCAGACTTAAAATGGCCTTATTCTGGGTTTTTCTTTTAAAGAAAGAGTTGTATATTTAAGTTTCCATCCATTCTTGGCTAGCCATATATATATTTTTGTATCTTTAATGATTGCTGTGGTAGTTTTATCTGCAGTTGTATGAAATCAGACAGCTAGTTTGTGGATTGTCACATGCTTTCAGTTCCTGTGGCCCTTTCTTCTTTTATCTTCTTTTCCTCTATTACTAACACCATTATATATCAAATTCCTGAACTTTAATTGATCAGATACAATTAAATTAAAACTTTTCTTTGAAATACTGTCAGTTGTTAAAGTTGCATTAACCATGTGGTTTCTAAGCCGACCTGGCCACATATAGATGCTTTGTCGGGACCCCTCCGTGTCATATTTCATTGCACAGGGCAAATATCAAATTTCTGAACTTGAATTAATCAGATATTGAGTTAATGTAGAATTCTTTTCAAATGCTGTCAGTTATTAAAGTTGCTTTAACCAAATAATTTATAAGCTAAACTGAGATCATACAGATGCTTTGTCAGGACCCCTCGGTGTCATATTTCATTGCAGGGGGGAGCAAATATCAAATTACAGAGGTCAGATTAATCAGATATTGAGTCATTCAAAAGTTTTCTCTGAAACTATGTTAGTTCTCAAAGTTACATTAATCAAACCGCTTTCTCTTAAACTAACCTGACAACATACAAGTGATTTGTCAGAACCCTGTGGTGTCTCATTTCATTGCACAGAGCACCCCCTTTGTGGTATTTTGTAACTAAATACAAGGTAGTCCAGTAAGTTTTCCAACAAAGCTGTTCAGCTCAATCTTACCATATTCTGTAAAATAAACCCTTTTTCACACATACAATACATCACAGTTTCACTATCATGGCTTTAGAATTGCGAGACAGCAATGTGCAGCTGTTTACTGCCGGGTTGCATCATGCTATGTAACAGGGATAACCCTCACTGTGTGTTTTTAACGCCCACCTACTTCAACCAATATCAGGTGACAGTAGAATAATAAAAAAAAGTAGAAAAAAAATAGAGGAAAAGCTTTTGAAAGACAGAACTCAAGTCATCTTAATGCCATCTGTGCATTCTTGTCAGGTTTTGTATTGGGGAAGAGTTGCAAATGTTGACATCATCATGTAAGAAATCCATGGAACTAGCGTAGGTATTTCACAATTTGTCATGTTATCATGTATGTTTGTTACAACTGAAATAAATGCCATGAAGCCATACCCAATTATTCTCTGTTGTCACCGCAGAGCATGATCTATTTGGTTATCAGGAGGTGCATTTAAACCCAATGGGTCCTGATTTTCTGCAGTTATCCAAGACATTTTTTTGTCCGAGCCTAAACAACCAGACATCGAGGTTGAAAGTAAAATGGAAAACTTGCACACGATGCAAACTCTGATTTCCCTGTTAGAAGATGTATTTTTATATGGAATGGTTTTGTTGGGGGTTAGCTTGTGTTACATTAACAGCTGGACTGAAATAAGCTGAGTTTGCATCAAGTGGACAAATATTGGCAGCCTGGTAGATAGGTTAGGAAATTAAACAATGGCTGCATAGAACTGGTCTGTGTTGTTTATTCTCAGCATTACAACTAGGTTCATTCATGATTTTAAAACAACAGTGTCCACTTTAAACATTTAAAGGAAGACAAAGTGTTTGGGCCACTCGAGCGGCAAAATAAACTGTAAAATGGCGGTGGAAAATCTGACGCTCTCATACCAGGGACAATTTTCATAATGATCCCACATACAGAATGGTAAAGATGGATATTTTAGGTAGGGCTGTCAGATCTTTACAACTTTACTGATCTGTGGGCAGTGTTTAGTGTTCGGGGTTCTCTGTCAGATCTAGTACTGGCTTTGAAATCCATTTTCAAATGTCCAATATGGTGACAGTAAAATGTAAAACTCATGGTTTAAGTACCGGAGTGTACAAATAAATGGTTGATGTCACTAGCTGAATCCATCACTTTACCCCATCTGAAACTTCAAAGAAATATGTGATAATAAATGTGTGGCTCTTGACTCTACTCTAAATATTGTCATGAGATTTTTTTCTGCTCCTTTGTCCACCCTAACACCCCTTTATGATTTATTATCTGACATTCGGTTATCTTTAAATGTAAATTCTAATACAGCTTTTATACGAAAAATGTTATTTCATTATATTTTTATTTATTTTAAATGTCTTTATTCGGTTCTTTTCTTTAATCATGAAATTATGCCCATTGGCTATCCAGCGTTCAAGGGCAAATATTAACATTCATAGTCAACATACAATTAAAACAATTTGTGTATTTAGTATTACAGTAATACTTCTGTTTAGTCCATTTTTGTTGAAGCTATTTTGTTCTTCTTTTGTTGTTCTTGTTATAAGTGACGCTTTTATATCTGTGCTAATGTTTTAGAAAGCACATCTTGTCCTGCACATTGGGTCAACTTCTGCCCTACTTTAAAAGCCCATATATTCAATGCACAGCAGTTCATGAACCTGTACACAGAGATCATAGATCATTTTGCCCCTCAGTGGGGCTGACACTTCATTTTGCTGAGATTATTCAGTGTTTAACAGATAAATTCAACATGACATGAAAACATCTTTGCCCACATGTTTCTCTGCAGCACTTATATCTATTGTATTTTACATCCATTATGCTCAGCCTAACTCCAATGGTCTGTGATGCAGCAGGAGAGGGCCAAACCTCCTTTGTCCTCTTCAGCGAATCAACCAATCACATGTGAGAAGTCCTTACCTTGGCCAGTGAGCCAGGATGGCAGCAGTGATTTATGAAGCCCTTTGAAGTTTATGGAAAGTTGTCATGTACAAAATTAAGGGGATGCTTCACAGAGCCTTTTCCTCACCAAAATGTCATTATTACTTTGGAGGGAAAAGGGAGAGAAATGTAGGGGAAAAGTGGCTTATGAATAATTAATTCCGAACAAAGAAATAAATGCATTAATGCACAGTTAGCCTCCTCCAGTCTTTCCATCCACTGCCTGGCTGTTTTCATTTCTGACAACCAGACAATGATAAAATGACTGACAACTAATTGTAACAAAATGAGGCTGCTGATCGTAACAATATTGTATGTAGTTTTGAATGATTTACAACATTATATTTGAAGATACTTTTATTCTACTTTATTACGATCCGTAAACATTTAGGCCATTTTCAATTAAATTCAACTCACTTCAAGGCACTTTTAAAGATGCAGTCTAATTCAGTCAAATCTATAGTAGCCCTGGCCAGTTTATTATAGCTGTGTTCCTTTAACCCAAATAATGAAAAAATAGTTAACTAACAAAGGAAACCAATGGATTGCATTGAATCTTTACTTTGATTCAATCCCCCATCCTAAGCGGGCAATAGTGGGTGAGAGTGGAAAGGAAAAACTTATTTCTAACAGGAAGGAAACCGCTTGGGGGTGTTTCAAAAGATGGACTAAAGGATGAAAATGATTTCAGTCCACACCATAATTGTTTAATTTTTCCTATCTTTTTCAATTCTGTCCATAATTAGACATTGCGGCATGAAGAAATATTCACAAGATATATATAAGAATGTGTAAACACTAGATTCCTGGTGTTTATAAATTCTGACAGAACTTGGTCAAGTTATTCATTTCTGTCTACATTGCTACATATGTGTTGTACTGCACAGACAACTGCAACTAGCGACTGTTATTTATCAATGCATTTAAGTCGTTGGCCTGTTTGTTTGCTCATCTTTCTCCGTTGGCACATGCAAGCACACAAGTGATCCAGTAAAGTCAGATCAGTCTTTTGTTAATCCTGTCATTTATAATTTATCTAAGCACTTATACCTACACCCTAATCAGATGCTATCAGAGTAAAAATCAGAGAGTCAAACATTAGATATGCTGTGGTCTGTTTGAAGAGTGTGCGGATTAAATAATCAAACAGGATATGAATTATGTGAGCTGATGTTTATACTGATATAAATAGTTATGGAAAACATCAGGTTAAACTTGGACTCACCAATGAACCCATCTCTTTTGTTTGTCTTTCTTTGACTTATAGCAAACGAAGCCCGTCTGCATCCAGGGATCCAAACCAAAAATACGACCAAAGGGAGGGGGGTGACCACCCACAGTATGCCCCGACAGACGGCGGCATGCCCAGATCACCGTCTGACTATGGAGATAGGGACCCCCGGCGGGCTCCACGGGGCCCACACATGTATCCAGATGTAGATGCAGCGCGGATGGGCTACAGGGACCGGCGGGGGCCAGGTCGCTGGCACTCCCAGGAATACCCACTTGACCAAGAGCTTGATGGACCACCCAGTGAGTATGACCTCCAGCGACAACGCCAAGAGGAGTTCCAGACACGATACCGCAGTGACCCCAACCTGGCCCGATATCCTGTTAAGCCTCAGCCTTACGAGGAGCAAATGAGGATGCATGCTGAAGTTGGCCGGTTCAGGCATGAGCGTCGCCATAGTGATGTCTCCTTGGCCTACACAGAGCAGGATGACCCTGGCCCCATTCGACTATCGCGTCAGCATCTCACCGAGCGCAGGCCGCCTATGATGGGACAGCGCTCATATTCTGTTGATCGCTCCTCCCCAGGACCAATGGGTCCTGGCCTTGGAGGCCACAGAACCTCCAACCACAGCCCCCCTACGCCACGTCGTAGCCCTGTGCTAGGGGATCGGTCGGGGGATCTGCGAAGAGGAGACCTTGGAGATCCCATGAGGAGGCAGCAACATCACTTGGACCCCAACTCAGCTGTTCGGAAGACGAAGAGGGAGAAAATGGAAAGTATGTTAAGGAATGACTCTCTTAGCTCTGACCAGTCAGAGTCAGTGCGGCCCCCACCCCCCAAACCCCACAAAACCAAAAAGGGAGGGAAGATGAGGCAGGTTTCACTGAGCAGCTCGGAGGAGGAGCTGGCCACCACACCGGAGTACACAAGCTGTGAGGATGTGGAGATAGAGAGTGAGTCAGTCAGCGAAAAAGGTAGAAGCCAACACACAACCTCACCTGCTACTTTCACTGTATATCAACGAGTTTATTATGCTGTTACACAAGTAAACAACTTCTTAGATGAGTGTTTGCACAGTAAAACCATCCATAAGTACCTTTGCTGTTAATCTTTTTTAAAGGAAGTTTTAATTTAGTTATAATGTAATCACTGTTGTTGTTTGGTTTCAGTGTTGATTCTGACTCTTGACTAAGATACTGTATAACTTTCAGATCCCCCAATATAAATGTGTGTGGGTGTGTGTGTGTTTGTGTGTGTGTGTGTGTGTGTGTGTGTGTGTGTGTGTGTCAGTATGTATTTTTTATGTTTATGGCTCATTATTTTCAGTTTTTTTTAAGTTTTCCAAAAAAACTTTGACTATGTCAAAATTACATTAACTATAGTGCCTCATTGCATCTAAAACAATAAATAGATAGATCGAAATAAATGTAATTTAAAAAAAAAAAAACGTTTTAAAAGTTACATTTCCATTTTTATTTATTTATTTATGTATTAATTCAGTAATTTATTTTAACTTAATCAAATTTGTTAATTTAGCTTTAAATGGGCAAAAAGTTAAATCATTTCACTGCAAGGTTTGCTGTTGTGCACTACCTGAAGACCAAAACAAAGTGTGTCATAAGTCATAAGCTAACGCTAACGTTCCTACTTTACTCTGGGAGTGAGAATGATGTTTCAGCCTGTGAGCCCACCAGGCTAATGACCGTTTAGAGGTAATCTAGGATCCTGATCGTCTTCAGGTGAACGTTTTGTTCCACTCTCTGACATTTTGCTTTGAAAATACTCACTGCCATTGCTAATTGGCTGTAGCCTTTTATGAAAGGGAGGGAGAGCTAAGGGCTCAAGGGGGGAGGAGGTGGCAATTCACATAAACATATATGAAATCGCAACTGGACCGTCTTGCAAAAAGGGGGCTGAAGATCAACACAGAAAGCTGGTGTGTGACGACGTGCTATACTCTACACATCTAGTTCTTC
>JAPMNP010717390.1:0-10029 GCA_029874935.1 Atherina boyeri | reverse complement strand
GATGACCCGCCCTACTCTGCCTCGGATTGGCTCTGACCCGGAGACAGTAGTGGCCAATCAGAAAGGAGGGGGTTGCGGGGCCGTCTATTCAATGCCTGCCCCCAAAGTGCCAAAACTCAGTGAAGGCAAGTGCGTAGAAAGCACAGAGAGACCATGAGCGCACAAAGAGTGGTCTTTATGCGCACTGAATTGATGCCATAAATACTGCTCTTAGGAAGCAGCGTTTTTGAAAACCAACCGGAATGGGTGTTTGAAAGCCAAAAGTTACGGAGCATTGTTCATATAGCAGTACTTTTAATATATATGCAATACGCAAGCTTTAAATCCATTATTCAATTTTGTGCAAAACAAAGTGATTATTATTAAAATCACATAACTAATAATACTTGAAAATCATAATCATTGCCCAGCAGTATTTATTTATTTTTTTTTTAACACATGTTTTTTTTTTTNATTTCTAATAGTATTATGAAGTAAGTCAATTCAGGTGGATTATTACAAGGATGGGGAAATACAGGTATGTACATTCAAAATAACATCTGGCTTTTGATAAGTTTCCATGATTATAATGCTTTTTTTTATTTCAGATATCTCAGAGTAGAAGTGTGATTTTGCAGATCCATCATGACTAGTAAGTTGTAATGCATGTGGAAATGATAAACACAGGCAAGATTTTGTTGAAACCGCACTTACGTTTCTCAAGATATTTAAAGTTTTGCATGATTTCTTTTTCCCTTAAAGGATTGCTCACTAAATCTAAACATCTTGATAATGTACCTGTACTTCTTTGCACTGAAACAAAAAAAAAAACATTGAGGCTATGATCAAATTGTGGCACCTGAACAAACATGATTTTGATGTTGCTGATGTTGAGGCTTTAATACATCAGTTCCCATGACTTGCATCACGTTTTTATATAGTTGTTCTTTTACTCTTTAAAAAAACAAAAAAAAAAGATTCTGAAAAGGTTGCAAATTTAAATTTTAGGGTTTAAATTTGGAAAGATTGCCAGAAATGTGCCCCTTCCAATTTTTACATTACTATTTTGTATGATCTCGGATTAATCAACTAAAAACAACCCTTATACACAAATTTGTAGCGCCCGCAAGCTATGCAAATCAATCCAGTTGTGGTGATGTGATTTCACTCTTCACATTTAATGGCACCTGAGCCACAGTGGAACTGCGTCCTGGAATTGTGACCTTCAAGCCAAATAAGGCAGAAGGCGATGGTGGTTCCTTGAAACCAAGCGACCTCTCTCCACGCTGACTCTCAGACTAAGCAACATTAAGTTTTCACACATATATAAGCAACTACGAGCACATACTCATCACTTTCACTCATCAAACATTTCAACCCTCACCTTCTCCCTCCTTCGCCTTACCTCTCCTCACAGTTAAAACTTTTGCATTTCCACTCATGCCCTTCCACAGCTTGAGTTCAACTCATTTATGTCTCCTCTGAAGAATGTGTTGCACAAGCGACACTTAAAAAAAAATGCATATATACACACTTGAGTGCATAGGAGCATAAACTCATCTATCCATACACCATTTGCACACACTCAATTCCCAGCGTCAGCTAGCCACACAGCGATCTGACAAATGGATTTTGATGCAGGGGCTATTTTCATTAATAGACCCCAACTCCAGCATACCCTTATGGCACCTTATAGCTATCAAGCACATTACAAAGCAAATGGACAGAAGCAAGGAGGAAGTGAAGTAAAATAAAAAGCGGCGTATAATTAAAATGGAGTTCCCCTACAGGAACGGTGAGTTTTCGAACCAGTTTTCCTTTATAAATAAAAAGTAACACTCGTCTTTTCCATCTGGTGGGTTGACTTCACGATGGGGAATATCAGTATTGAGCAACATGCCACTTAAAATGATGCATGACAGGATCAGAGGATCCCAGGTTTGCCATTGTTATCCATTTGTTTTTCTCCCCTTTCAAACACAAGTATTGACACTTGGCATGAAAGAGCCAACAATTTGTCAGCTTTTCTTTAGTGCTATCACTTCATTATCCATTGCCTAAATTCAGAGAAAATGTCACACCAGCAGAGAGTTGAGAGAAGAAATTAGCGTTTCATTAGCAGCTTTAAACAGCTGAGAAGAAACACATGAGACAAGCTGCAAGGGCGACTATTTGATTATGCACAAGTGTTGTAAATATAACTCTCAAATTACAGGCACTGCGTACCAGAAAGAACCCCCTTAATCCATTGAGTCCATCAGTTTCCTGTGGATCAGCTAGAATGGATGGTAATCAACCCTTAATACTTGTAGAATGATGAAACATGAAACAAAACTGTTCATCCTTTAGATCTAATGTTCTTATTTTTACTGGATGACAGGAAGTCAATGAAGCTTTTCAGCCATCATCAGCATTATTGCTGNGCTTCACTCATCCATGTCAATTACTTTTTTTTCCCCTTTTTAGCATAAGAATGTAATCAGCAAGCACAATGGCATAATAAGGATTATTTTAGCCATTTTAGCAAATCTCAGTAAAAAAAAAAACGAAGGTTTTTGTTTTACTTAGCTTTACAGCTTATACATAGCAATTTCTCACATTAATCTTACATACAGTTATTCACATGCAGATGTCTTGGTAACAGCATAGGTTCTGACCAATATTGCTAAATGTCAAAGTTCATGATATTGTAATAAAAGAAAAAACAACTGAATAAATATGGCTTGATTGACAGGGTTGCAGGGGAAAGCATATTTTCTCTAAAATGAACCTAGGGCAAAACATGAGCCTAAGTTGTATTTAGACACACCCCAAGGCATCTAGAAGATGTATATGACAAACAAAACCAAAGTGGAAATATGTGGCTGCGATGTAAACCAGCTTTTGAAAAGAAGAGCTTATCAGCACAAACTTCTATTTCAAACTGTCAAGCATGGTAGTGGAGGATTGATGATTTGGGCTTGATTTGGAGCTAAAGGACCTAGGCACCTTGCAGTCATTGTGCAGACCTTAGAATCAATTGGTGTGGTGGGACTTTTAAGAACACTGAAAATCTTATTTCTTCAAACCTCAATGAACTAAAACAACATTGTAATGATGAGTGGGCCAAAAATGCCTCCATGATGATAAAAATGCCTGAAAAAATCATACAGAAAATGATTACTTCAACATATTCTTGCTAAATATGTTTCCATAAATCACTGAAACATGTGGTATGTTAAGTTTTTACACACTTTCTGCATTTTAATTCATGGTTTCTTTAAAGAAATTAGAACAGTGTGATTTGTTGTGTTGTTTTTCTGAGCTTGTGTTTAACTACTTTCAGAACCTTTCGAAGCTCAAATGATTGTAATTTTGTGTTAAAATTTAAAACTTTAGCCTTCATAGAGATTTTATTTCTCTGTTTACTATGACTCTAGGTCAATGTCTTGACAACTTTTTGAATCACGCTATCTAAGGGTCAGCACAGGTTTTACATTTTTAGTTTAGTTAGAGGAATTGGTTGATGGTGGCATGGTTTATAGGACCGCCTTTTTACATCAGAATCATATGGCTAAAATAAGGGGATATCCTGTCAGACTGGTGTAGGAAATATATTCCATGCTTTTGTTATTTCGCTGCTGCATCTTTTAAATCCATTTGGCCTGTTGAAGTAAAACCTGTTTCTGGTAGAGCATTTACTCTACCTGCGAAGACACAGAGGTTACATGTGCCAGATAATCAGTGCATCTCTGAAGAAGTGGAGGGTTACTAACAGTATAGGACTGTTCTGCTGTGTTGTATTACGTTTCGCAGCCTTGAACGTGGTGCATACATGGGTGCGTGTGTCATTGCAAAGTTTCACAGCCTACTTTAGAAACCTGGCATGCACACTACATCACTTCTGGTCCTATTTGTGTTTTCCCCTGCACATAGGTACTTTTCATGCTGCTGCTGTGTAAATACTATTTTTTTTTTGTCTTTCCACTCTCCTTGCCGCCCCGTACAGCTCAAGATGGGGGATTGAATCTAAACTAAGATTCAATACAAGCTGTTGGTTTCCTCAGATAAGCTATCGTTTGTGAATTAGCTTCTATAACCCTGTAATTATAAATTAAACAAATGTGGATTTGTTCTAATTGGATCACAATGATTCGGCTGTAATTGGTTACATCTGTAAAGTGCCCAAGAATACGTGGTTGTGAATTGGCACAATACAAATGAAGTTGAGTTAAATTGACACTTATGGAGTTATATAATGTCTGCTTGTCCTGCAGTTATACAGTCGATCCAATTTCCCTATAGGTCTGCTTAAATTTTACCCTCTGAAATCTCAAATAGGGCTCAAAGTTTTAATTTTTTTTATATTTCCAACATTTTTGTGCCATTTAAATCTAGGAGGTACTGAGCTATCCAATCGCCTAGTTGTAGATTCCTTGTTCATTGCCAATATTGCCTGCAACAGCTTTATAATCATTTTCTGCATCAAAATATTCATATAGAATATATCAAAATTCTGATGTATTTGGGTCTTACATACAAGATATTTGTGAATTTTCAATACTGAGTACGTTTAGGGAAGTCCAAAGAAATCTGAAAATAATTTTCTTTCCTTCACTGTCTCCAGCAGCTTGGACTTTTAACTTTGTCATTGTAAAAGTGCCTCTCGTAGTTTTACAGCAATGCTCTCTCAACTCCATTGAGTGTGTTGAACGTCTAAAAGATCATATAATTTGGAAAAAGGTTTTTTAACCCTTTAAAGCCCGACCTAAGAAATAACGGGGAGAATATTCAGATTTTTTAATTCTAAAGTCGTCATTTGGTCCTTTAACAAATTATGAAAAAAAAAAATAGCAAAAATAATTCTTGACTATTCACCATTTATTAGTGTGTGATAATGTCATGATTATTGATTTGTAGGCCTCTGCCCCCTGATATCAGGTATATCAGATTATGGTAAAAACTTTTCTCAAAACCTGGTTGTACACAAAGTGATGTAAAAGATCGTAGATACAAAAGGTTTCAGAAACGGTGTGTATCAAATATGATACGTTTGACTTTATAGGATTAAGTATGGAAATAAGGGGTTATGGTTAGGGTGTTGTAGTACTTTGAAATGTTACTTTAGTTAGGTTTATACATTTATGTACTCGTTTTCATCTTCAAAAGACACTTATCTCTGAGCCATGCCAAATGGGAATGAGAACTTTGCATTTCACCTTTTTTTAAAGAAAAATAAATGGCTTAGTCTTAGTTATCCATATATTATTTATGTTATCACTTCCAAAACAATTTAAGCATGATGAAACGTATGATGGGAGGGACAATGTTCATTTTCATTGTGTCCATCGTTGAGTTCAGTCCTAGGAATGGGATGCATCTATGCAAATCCAGTTTTAGTCTTAAAAAGGTCCACAATACATCTATTATTACTGTGACCCATAGGTTAAACTTTTGTCATGGATTTTTTAAAGCTATTAATTTCAATGTCAATATCTGTTTTTTGGGATGTTCTACTTATATGCGTATGTTTTTATCCAAATTTTGTTAATAAGTGACATCAGTTCTATGGAGGATTTCTTACAGGTTGAGTCGAAGGTCCTGCAAAATGGTTCAAGATACAGTATCTACATTTTGAAAATACACAATTCGAAAGTTTAAACCCGACTCCCTCCCTGATGCCACACCTCCGATGCACACTCTGTTCTTGTTCTGCTATCTTTCAGCTGTTTTTTTGTTCAAAAAAAGTTATTTTCTCGCTTTCTGGCTCGATCATGTAACTGTGTACCATATTTTGTTGTAGTATGCTAGCTAATGAAGCGAACCAAGCTCTGCTCTCGCTTTGTTTCCTTTACAAGTGCTCCAAGCCTCTGACAGATCGCGATTTGTGCACAAACAGGGACATGCCCAGTGGGGTTGAGGGACAAATGGCAGTTGAGTTTCATAGCCATATCACCATTTTCATAATTTAGAACGGGTCGGTTGAAATGATTGGATGGTGTTTTTCCCCAGTCCTGTCCATCCCACAGGTGACTACATTTCTTTTTTTTCCTCTTTTGAGTTGGAACATTTAATTAATTGGCTGCAATCGGGGTGTGAGGAGGATTGTCAGCAATATAGTCAAACATGCTCCTTGAAAAAATATCCTACCCTACATTTAAGCTCCTCCAAGAAAATCAGAATATCATCAGCAAATATTGCAACGTTTTGTTAAGTAACTGCCTTCATAATTTTCATTCTGCCTCACCCACTGAACTAATGCTCTTATAAATAGAGGGGGGATGAGAGACCCATCTTTTGTTCCTCTCTCCAAAACGAAGGAGCCACAAAGGTTTCCATTAATCTTTATACAAGCTGTATTATCACACAAATATATAAACATACTGATAAAATATCCCTGACCACCATATTTCCTCAAAACATTGCAAAAAAATCCCCACCTTTAGCTATTTGGTGTGATATATGTAGTGATCTTTTTATGTTGTCCGGCATTCGCTTCCTATGGATCCCATCCTGTTTGGTTCATATGCATAAGATTAGGCGGATAGTTTTCCGGTCTAAAAGCTAAAATTGTTTATTCTCCCTGGGAATAACCAATATAACGGCCTCTCCCTAGGAGGGTGGCATTTTTCATTCCTGAAGGGCCCAGTTAGTTAAATGTCTTAAGCAGCAGGTGGGACCTCATCAACTTATACCTATTGGTGTTAAAGTCATTCGAGCCTGGGGACTTTCCAATATTCAATTTAGTGATGGCTACATCCAGTTCCTTATGAGAAAATGGTTGTACTGAGGACTGATTGGGTGAGCTTGTCAGAGAAGTTAATTTCAATGCCCTCAAAAAGTCATCCATGTGAAATTCACTGGAGGCCTGGCATCGAAAACTATGAAATATTTCAAAACTTGCCCAAACATTTTTTTTTGGCTCGTTTTGTAATTTGTTAGTTTTTATGTTTAAAAAATAAGAGCATTTTATGGATGTTCAAAGTGTCATGGATTCCCCCTGTAATCCCTTGATACATTGTGTCAGACTAGAGCTTGATTTACCACCATCGACTGGTTTTATCCATCCATTTTTATGTCTCTAGTAACTGCTAAATTCAGGCCTTTGAGTCCTTTTAAGTATGAGGTAATTCACAGAGATAGCGTCCCCCTTCATGACAGACTTAATTTCATTTCACAAAACTGCTGGTCACACCATTAAAAATGATACATTTCTAGTCATTTTTCATGTCATTCTTCAATCTTTCCAAAGTAATGAATCACTACAAATATTTAGGTCACTTTTTCATAGTTTTCTCTGATGCTTCCCTTCTATATCGAGTCACAGTTTCAAGTTCACAGTTCAGATTTGGTTATGGTCAGGATACCAGTCATGCTCTGTTGTAAAATTATAAAATAATCCAATGTAGAAAAAGGTGAATGTGGGAAAGTATGTGTACTCTCTTTTAGTGGGTTTGGGTTCTAGTTCCCTCTACACATCAATTATGATGAACTCTTTCATCGTTGTTTTCACTTTATTAATTTGAGGCCTATTCTGAGTGGTTATTCCTTTTGAATCCAAAGTGGGATTTAACATGATGTTAAAATCACTGCATAAAATTGCTGCTCCTTACAAATTAAGCATCAATTCAAAAAAGTGTTTATAAACTGAACACATACATTAACTAATTTCATTCAATTCCCTTCAATTTTCTTTGAAAGGTTTCCCATTTTTGGCAAAGCTGCCATCTCCATCCCTAGTCTCTGACAGGTTTTCAGAAGAAGTGTATTTGATATTAAGGTAACTTCTCTCCCGTGGCTCTTGGTCCTTTTATGTGGAAAAGAAAAAGGCTCGAAATCAGTCTTCTTTAATATTGAACGATCAGATTGGCTCATGTATTTCTTGGAGAGCTACGGTCTATGCTTGTGCTCGCTTTCTTTTTAGTTATGACAAAATTTTACTCATCTTCAGTGGATTCAAAACCCCATTAAAACATTTTCTTTTAATACAACTTTTTTACACTTTGAGCCAACTATTGTGGCGTTAAAGCTCTTTCCTTAATATAAGCATCTATAATAGCACCATAATAAACTATTCATTTAATATGGTTTAATGGTACATAAAACTTACTAAATTGTTGCCCCAACTAACCCTGGGCCAGGTCACTTAAATTTAAGCTCCAGGCCTTCTTGCTTTTTCCCTGTACATCATTCATCCAATCAGCACAGAACTTTCTTTCCAGACCACCTGCCCATGAAAACTGTTGATTTGTGGACACGTGATTCTGTGGACGCAACTACCTGTCAGAACAGAATAGAGAAAATGGAGAAGAGGCACAAAAAAACTGCATATGAAAATAAAATAAAAAACCTTGCCAAATTTCCAAAAATGATAGACAGTTCGATCGCAGCAAGACCTTCATCACCTGCTGAGGAAGATAATGTGATGGTAGAAGCTGCACTGCTTTCACATCACTATGGATCTGCTCTGAGTAAAGAGCGCCATGAAACGCAGTAAATTTGAGCCAAGCAAGCCAGTTAGCGGTGAACATGCTAGCCATTTACAAAGTTATGATGAAGCGATGAAAACCCGTCAATGATGTTTTATCACCACCTTAGTTTGTCTCCTTGCATTGATCAAACTAGTTGACAACATTGTTTTTAGCAGATAAGCTAGTTAACTGCTCGTGTTTACTGGTTAAAGCAGCAGATCTTAAATTTATTTGAGTTCCTGAACTAGATAATTTTATTGAAAGTGAGGTGAGGATTTTTATCATTCGTCAACATTAACTGTGAGTCCGCTGATTTTCTTTGTTAGCCTGTAAGTTATGGTTGTGGGCTGATGCTTTTGGGTCAACATATGCTAGAGGCAGCTTCAGTGTAGGGGTTATGACAATATCCAGAAATAAATAATTTAAGGTTTTATTTAAATTAAGTTTAGCCACCACATTCATCTAGATGTTAATGCTGATGCAGCTCTTTGTCTCTATCAGATAATCCATTAATTCAGGACATGACAGAATGTTTGAATCAAGATTTTTTTCTTTTTTTAATCTTTTGTTAAACATGGTTGAGAAAACATCTCCAGAAGAGCAGAGCAGCAGGCACAGAAACACTGTTTCTATACTTTGTCCAGGAACTATTTTTATCTGATCATCATTTCTCATGTTTGTTCCATTTCCCTTCTCCTTCAAGCAGACAGGGGATGCTGCTCTAATATTCATCACTGCTGCAGTATAGATGGTTATTTTATTAACAAATTACAACAGTGGAAGCATTCAACGTGTCCAAAATCTAATTTCTACTAACTCACTGCGACTTTAGTGGTTTAAGACAGTTGCACAGTTGACATTCATATTTAAAAGCCATACTCCATAACTTTTCGACCTTTAAAATATGTGTTTGACTCGTTTTGGTGGTACAAAAACATTCATTAGGCCCATTACTTGAGCAGTCAACCCAAAGCAGGAAAAAATGCACGATACAAGTTTTTCATCCAGGACGATGCCTGGCTTTGTAACTGAATTTGCAAATGTAAGATGGAAACGTAAGTTATATTGCACACATATTATATTTCAGTTATCCATCTGCTCTCAGAGTGGTAACGGACACTGTCGCGCTGGTTGGAGACACTTAGCGGCCGGTGTCCAGCTAGTCCGATAGCGGCTGCAAACATTCTGAACTCGGTAGCATACTTTATGAAGCATTCTGAAGGATGCAGCAATGTGTATTTATTTTTCTCAAAGCGGTAGCAGCCAATCTGAAAATTAATGCAGCCGGTGTGCAGCTGTTCAGACTGTGGCTACGACAACTCAGAGTGGATGCAACCACTATTGGAGAGGTTGCAGCCACTCCTAGAGTGGTCTCGTCCATTCTCAAAAATAATTGCAACCACAGCCCTAAAATTATTTCTGTGTCACTCTGCTACCGGTGGTTTATCTGCCGGCCGCTTCAGGTGTGGGGATCAATAGCACCCAGACGAAGATTTGTTTTTACGACAGTAGTGTTATATCTCAAAACTTTATGGGGAGATAGAGAGCAAAACTCTGCAAATTTTTGGAGTTCACCCCGCTCTGAGGCGGGGTGAGGAGT
>JAPMNP010717389.1:0-13825 GCA_029874935.1 Atherina boyeri | reverse complement strand
TCTGTTGGATTTGTGTCACATTAAATCAGTTGTAGAAACAACAGTGTCCAACCTCTATCTGTCGCTAAGATGTTATAACGCTTGTTAGGGTAAAACACTGTGTAATGCTTCGTTACAAACTGGCTAGTAATAACTGCTAAAAATAGCAAAACGCTAACAAACGGCAGCGCAGCTGGTGACAAACAGAACGCAAACAACTCGTATGGAATGACGTCACAGACGAGTTCCGAGTTGCTAAAAGACAAATGGAACGGGGTATTACTTAACCCCTTTTTAAATGGCTGCCTTTTGTTAGGGGATAATTAGATAAGAAATATAATGACTTGAAATTGTAACGTCGACTTTTATCTATTTTAATGTGCATTTTCATGCATAAAATAACATTAGCCCCATTTTGTTAGACCTTACCCTGTCATGTAAACAGTATATACAGCCAGTAGAAGTTGTATTTTAGGTTTTCCCCACAACAACTCCCTAGTTAATTAAAAAAAAACAAAACATGTTGCATCGTTTCTGGTTATTTTATGTGTAGCAGACAGGTTTGAGTAACTGCTTATTCGTAGATATTCAGCACCTATGGTGTTTTATTAAATGTGACTGTCTGAATGAAGTAGTTGCAGATCTGATAGAGATGCAGAAGCACACATCTCTCTACTATATATCTATATGATCCAGACTGGAAAATGCTGTCATGTCTTGATAATTAAACTGACAACTTGGCCTTGAAATAATAAATGCTTCATTGCCGCTAAAGGTAAATGAGACTTTAAAGCCAGAAGATGCACAGACATCTCAAGATGTCTGAAATTGATTCAAAATGTACTGCTCTTTTTAATGTGGAGGAAAACATGATAATAAAAGGATAAGAACTGATGACAGAAGTATCAGTTTGCTACCCCCTTAGTACTGCACACAACAGTTATCAAAGCCACCACTCATAGCTGCGAAGTGAAAGTGTTTGCCTGCTACTCCCATCTTTGTATTTACACCAATTAGCACATAAAATCTAATTACTGAGATCAAGGCAACCGGGAGTCCTTAAATGCAAAGCGACATGGAGAGCCAAGTCAGCTGACAGAGGGGGAAGGTGACAATAAATAGGGAAGTATCAATTAGGCATCAATGACGCGATGATGCATGTGCGTGCTGGGAGGTGTCATGCAGAGGGAGGTGGGTGTGTGAAATGTGTGGGGGCAGCAGGGTCCACACAAAGTTCCACTGGCTGTGGGGTCTTGTAACTCACATGCTGACGCACAGCGCAGTGACACATTGACTGTAAAACACATTTCTATATTAACACCAAGGCACAATCAGGCACTTCTCTTGTGTCTCAGTGAAAAGTAGCATTTATCACAGCTCTGCACTTCTTCTAAGGTAACAATTAACACCTGCTAATTTAAGGGGCACGTTGCACAGTCAAAAAAGGTATAAAAATAAGTCCAAAATAAGAAGAAATTAATATGTTATAGCAAAGGGCCATTAAAGAACCGTCATAACTGGAGGAGAGATTTGACAGCTTAAACTTGTGCGTAATTATAAGGACTAGAAACCCAATCACAGCTGGGGAGAGTGGAAGCTTCATATAATGACTTGAAATGGATCATAGTCTGTGCTTGAACCTCAGGTTAATCCCAATAAATTGAACTTGATCAAAGACTATGGCAGTAAAAAACTATGGCTCTGCACATTAATCTAACAAACGCATAAAACAGGACCAGCTCAGCTCTATAAATTAAACTCTGGCTACAGTAATGCTGATCAGGAGAATTTTTGCCAGCATTGGCTCAAGCTGCCTCTGTATGTCTGAGGTCTTGTTATCCCCTTGATCTGTAATGGTATTATCCGTTCCCTTCTCCTTGTAGAAATTTGGTCTTTTCCTTTTCTTTTTTTCTTTCCTTTTTTTTTCGCAGGAAAGCCCAATGATGGATTTGCAAAGTGGGCTGTTTACAAGAGAGCGTAGAGCATTAAAGAGCTGCCAGAAGGTCCATTAACATAAATGTTTAAATCAAATACAAACTTATGCACCCCAAATAAAGCTGTTTCCTGCATTAATCTGCCACATCTGCCTTTGGTCCAACAATTAGTCACCTCTCATCCCATCCACTCCTCACAGTGACCACTGTTTATGGATATAAAGACACAAAGAGGCAGAAATGTTGGGTGCAGCGTCACTGCTGATGCAGCAGCCTCTACAGAACCCACCAAGACAACACAATAATTTTAACTCTTGTATATTACAATAAAGTTTACAGTAAGGTCCCACAAACCTGGTGTGACGCGTCAGACATTTTCACCCCCGCACCCCCCCTCTCTCTCTCTATCAACACATGGCTCCACTGCTGATTTAAAGCCTTGTAAAAATGTCTCATTTTAAAAACTGTTTGCATGCAGGTCCCTGGAAGACATTTCGTGCTCAGCAGATTTACATTATAGCCATTATTATGATTTTATGATGCTGAGGCTTTAAAAAGTATTTCCCTAAAAATGCTTGGGAATAAACTGAGAGCAGACGAGTGTAAATATTTGCCTCTGATATGTCCACGTTTCTTTCTCACAAAGATCCAGAAGGTCTCAGACATCACCAGTTACAAGAGATAAAAACTCTTCCCAAGAGAGGTTAATGCCATGTTTATTTTCAACTCAAAATCAGTTCCTCGCGTTTTAGTCGAGGTCTTACAATTTAGACTCCTTTAATTTAAATTTGCCAACAGGAACGACTCTCTTTTGTGTGTGTGTCTTTTCTGAAAAGCGGGCAGATTGTTGCGTTGCAACAATAGGATGATATTAGTGGATCTGTGTAGATGTTGCTTCCACTTATCATCATTGCTCACCTCATTTATCTACACTGTTGTTTTTTTCAAGACATCACACCATTTTATCAAAAGTTGTGTTTACAGCGTGCCTCACGGACAATTCTCTGTTTGCTTCATGCCTTGTAAGTCCTGAAAGCGCATCTCGGTGACCGAATCTTGCTGAGATGAATAAAGCATCTGAATTGATTCCTCCATTACCTGGATGGGCTGTTGATTTTGGGGAGAGTTATCGCTGTTTTCCTAAGTGTGGCGTCGAGATTTGCTGGAGGGCTGAGTGATCGATTCAGCAGCCTGGAGCATCCTAGTGTGTTTATACATGGCTTGTATGGCAGCTTTCATAAGACATTTACCCCATGATTTGCGATGAGCTTATGTGTGAATAATTAATGGCAATTAATCCTTAATTACAGTAATTAGGCAAGTCACAGGAAATTAGGCTGCAGCTGGAGAAGCCCGTGCCGAGGAAAGGGAGGAATGGGGCTGAGAGAACGTGCCATTTAGTGACAGTGGAGCCATGGTACAATGATCGTGTGGCAGGCCTGCATCAGTGTGTTCGCTTGCCAGCAGAGATAAGAGTATAGGAAGACACAGATGCTACCGGCCCATAAGCCAGACTCTGTAAAGCAATCATGAGCACAAAGCACTGGTGCAGCCAATAAAACCTTCCTATTAACGTCTTAGCAATGTGAACTTTGACCTCAACAGCGCTTATATTTCTTAGTTTGCACAAAATTACACACTAAAAGGTGGTGAACTCCTTCAACAGGTTGTGACTGATGAGCCAACAGTAACTGGTTAACGCTACACTGTGAGCTCCTTTTTTCTTTATAAAACCAGATTTACCACTTATTGGGGCCCTGAGGCGGCAGATGTGAGCAGCCAATGTGGCGTTAACACAAAGTTTATGAATCTACTGTGGCTGGAAAGAGAGCCAGTCCAAGAAATATATTTATTTGTACCTCTAATAAAACAATTAGCCTGCTTAGAATTATTAAAGGAAACCTCAGCAGGCAGAGTTGTTTGGTTGCTGATTTCATTGTTTGGTAATGGTGGGAGAGATTAGGTGGATATGTTCCAGGCAAAGACAGAGCACAAGAATGGGGACGGGGCTCCCTGTGTCTCGCTTGGAACTCATTTGTGCTTTTCCATGCTTGCCTTGATGAATTTCCGCTTCTTTCTGCTCCTGTTGCTTTCAATTACACTCTTATTCACAATCCTAATTGATATGCCAGTCTCAGTAGATGAACCATGGACTTTTTACAGTCCATTTTTCTATTCTTAGACCAATGTTTCCCTGCAACTGAATGAATGTGAATCTCCAACTCCTTTGTTTTCTTCAGATGTTATTATAATGATGTATTGCTTTATTTGAAATTAGAAATATAATGCACTTTTAATCCATCAAACACATGCTCCTTAGTGGCCTTTAAAAGACTACGTTTTTGTGTAATTTTCAGGCCCCGTGTCGTCATGGGCTCCTACAATCGTCACCTCCTTTCATGCATTGCATACTTTTTCTTTCTTTTTTTCCACTGAAGGACTTTTAAGCTAACAGGGAGTAGTAAGTGAGTAGAGGAGGCATCCAACTGTGATATTACATTAACCCATAGTGCTCGGCCATGTCTGTCAGTGACTGAAGAATAAAGAGAACATGCTCTGTTCTACTCTTTAGACTTCAAAAGTGCTATTAGAAATAATGAGAATTCATAGTAAGATAAAAGATGCTTCCCTGCTCCTGAATTTTGAGTAGTTGGTCACATTCTACCACCAAAAGCTGAATAAGGCTCACTAGTGATGCATTCAAAGCCATAGTGATAAAATTAGAGTATACATCACAGAGATTCTAATTTCTCTTTTATTCAGAAACAAGCCGGGTGATATTAGACTTTCTATGAGACTATGCTATACATGTTAATCAGAGCTGTGTAATGTTGTTTGGCTATTCAGCAAGCAGCTGTTTTTTTCTGCCACCCTCTGAGGCTTTTAGTTTCTCAGTTATATATAACATGAGCAGGAAGCCTTGGAGTGGTTGGATAACAATACCTGAGCAGGCTCTTCACTGGTGCCGGGAGATGCTGCTCACACTGACAAGGTCAGCATGTTCTACAGGCCCCGCACATACATTTCTCACTATAAGTAATATAAATGAGGCTGTGTTAGCTGTAAACTCACAGCATGTTGCCTGTAAGCTAAAGGGTAACTGTGCAAGAGCAACATCTCCAAATCTCCTCTTGAGCAGGTCTGTTGACACATAGGAATATGTGGTATGAAAGATGGAGCCACCTGCTTGAATTCTTCTAGAATTTTTTAAGTGGTAAAATATGCCAAACATGGCTCAATTGCACATCCGAATAAATATGCATAAGTTACTGATAGAATTCCCTCCACGACGGCACATTAGCATGTATTCCCAAAGTCAACCAAATATTTTGGGCATACTGCTTTAAGTGGGAGCAACATGGTTTGTGCTGTTAGGGGCATTCTCATATCTTCACTGGTGTTTACTCACATTGGCAATTAATTATTAATGCAGAAGCACTGAGAGGTTACAGTGATATGGTGCTCAGGCTTTCCAAGCACTGTCTATATATGAACAGTCAACATAGTGAGAGCTTCAAAGAAGCCCTCTGAAATGCTTCAGACTCTCATGGAGAAAGCTTATTACTGTTGAAATGTTTTTCTGGGAGCCCCAGATATTCTTTGTGAATGCTATTGCCTGGAAAATATGGGGTATTTTTGTTTGTCTATATCAAGAGAGGTGTAAACAAAGAGACAGTCAGCACTTGCGCCTTACTTGGCATGAGTATTGGAGTTCACAAGTGAGAACTTGTTTGGAGGAAAAGAAGAGAAAAATTGCAAAGAACTGAGGAGATTTGAATAAAGATGTAAGATTTAATTTGTAATTGCTTCAATATGATTTCTAATACAACTCATCATGCCAAATTTGCACTGCGAGTCTATAATTTTTGTCCACTAATTTCTGACATAATCCATATGACCAAGCAGAATAAGAGAGGTTTTAATCATGAGTGGAAAGATACACATCTAGAAGAAATCTGCTCTTTTTAAGGTGTCTTTGTTGCCTGCAGAGCCCCCTCCATGACACCTCTGTAGATCTGCTAATGGAGGAGGACCTGTAAGGCTATCCCCTGGCCTTTGTCTGACCTCTTTGTTGAGCTGAATTCCTCAGATGTTTGCAGGATCAAGTCACTTAATCTGTGGCACAGACTGGGGCCAGAAAAAAAAAAAAAGTCGGGGGGAGCACAGGAGTGAAGAGGAAGAGAGAGGATGGCAGACAAGCGCCTCTCTCTGTCTACAGGCAGAGCATTCAGCATGCAGGCTAAAGAACTGCAAATGTCTGCCTGTTCTGTTATGCACCATTGTTTCATACGGAGCTAGAAATAGACAGAAACAGTGTAGCAGCAGAGCTCTGGCAGGCGGCGCATTTTATTACAGCTAGACCATAGACTCAGACATTAGTGAATATGGCTCATTAAATGGCATGGAATGTTACCATTTTACATAATTCCTCCTGTATCGTTGTTGTAAATGAAATCCTGTTTCTGTCCCTGACTGCACCCCAGTCACTCCACAGCCATTACAGCTTTCCCAGCATGCCCTAGCAATCTTTGAAAGCAGCTATCTGTAATTTCAGCTCTGTGTCACACACAGAAAGCATGCTTTACAAGCTTAATGGTTTGGCATAGTTGATGTCGAAGGGATACTGCGCAAATGGGGGAAATCTGAAGAAATATTTGAGAATTAGGAAATGATGTACTCAGATGGCTGAATGGAAAGACTAGGGTGGGCAACAAATATAAATAATGTATGGAGCAGGGCTCCTCAACATAAGCTGGAATTTGCTGCTATACTTTTTGTTCTCAATCACCTTGATGAAACAATCCTGAAGAAATGGCTATGTGAATGAGACCACTGACAAGCTGATTTTCCACCCCTGGCATGAGGCTGCTTTTTCCACTTAATGTTCCCCGATAAAGTGTAGCACAGAAGTAAACTAGAAGAGCCTCCGCTCCTGACACATGTGACAGTATTTGCATCAATTATGCAGTCTACGGCTGCAGCAGGAGGGAGCGGGGAGAGAGGGGAGGAGATAGAGGAGAAAGAGGTTTGTGACAAGATGCAGAGGCAGAAATGGGGATTTCGCTTTAAAAAGCATTCTTTAGAAAATAACATTCAGGATCATTTACATGAAAGCAGCTGCAGTGGTGAACCCGACAAAGCAGCAACAAAGTCTGCCGAGCGTTTTGACACTAAAGACTTTGGCAAACAGAGTACAGTATAATGGAGAGTTCTTTGTCTCCTCTGCATTCACTGTTTGCTGAATATCTACTCTGAAGGCTACTGGAGGAGACAGTGGAATGTGGAAAGAGGCTGTGTCTTTTATTGCTCAGCTCAACAAAGGAGAAAGATGTCCAGGGTCAAGCAAGTTAAATAATGAATGCGCTGCTAGGTCTGGATATATTTAAAGTAATAATCAGAATTAAATCCAAGTGCATCAAGAAAAGTTTCATTTTATTGCATTATAATTTAGAGTTTTATCATGTGCTTCAGTAATAGTAACGTTACATATGAGCAACCCCATGAGGCTGCAATTCCCAGCAGTAGTAGAGGAAGATGCCTGTTTATTAGCAGGAGGAATAACTTTTAAACCGTGTCCCAGTTTCAACAGACTCCAGCACAGCATTTTATTTCACTGTGTCCAACCCTATTTCACATCCTAGTTAAGTACACATACAAATCTGCTGTGCCATGGTTTCTAACCTCTCATCCACTTGTGAATCCACGGTAGCACACACACACACACACACACACACACAAACAGACGCACACGGAGTCGCATCACCAGGCCTGTCACTGCCTTTTATCCATCGTCAACCTTCAGCTGTATGGTTTATCCGTAGTGACACTATAGCAAAGTGCTTGACTGCTTTTTGCCAACAGACTGCAACACTTTAACTGTACTTAGTCATGCATCATTATGGCAGACTCAAAGCGGTGTGTCTGGGAACGCCTGCAGATGATGGAGGCAGAACCATTTGGAAAGGAAGCTTCTGTGACAATGATGCTTATTGCATGAGTAAGTGTGTATGGACACAGGAGTGTATCTGTGCATAGTGCTGAATTGGAAATTTTGTATTAGAAAAGTGTAAGCTGCCAATTCAACAGGCTCGGTAGAACACTCTCTGTGAGATATGATATTTGAAATCTACGTGTAAGTCTTTGTTGGAGGGAGCCTTTTATATGCATATTGATCAGTCATTGTTTACTCCAATCGATGCTGACTTAGTGAAATGCAGCCTCCTCTATGTTCCTTATAGAGATTTAACCTTCTCTGCACAAGCATTTTATGGCTTTGTTCTCCTCTTCAAACCTTTCTTCTGCTGAAAATGTGATAGCATTTACTGTCACTTGTCACTTTCTCTTTATTTCAAGAGATGACAAAGCTTTTACATTTACCATTCTGCTCCACACATGGGTATTTTCAACAGATCTCTTCTGCTATTGAAAGATAAGATGTTAACTTCATTCAGAAGAAATCACATTCAAGGTGCATACAAAGCTGGCTTCTATTTTTTTCTTCTTCGAGGAAATGAAGAAACCATTAGCAAAATATTCTCTCGCGTCGAAATAGAATCTTATCTTTATTCTGCATGACCATGCAGAGCCATATTCCTTTTGACATCATCATATAAAACCAATTTCTCTTTCATATCATTTCCGCTGTGCTGCATTACCACATCTATACACTCGCGATTCGTTATTGCAGAGTAGGTGGCCTGAGGAAAGTGTATGCATTCAGTTCTTATGGCATAAAATATGCATATAGGTGCCTCATTTCATCTCCAATCTGTGTTATTCCTTTAAAAATGTATAACTGCCCGCAGTTCCTCTTTAATATTTAATTTGACAAGTTTTTAATCTGTCTTTGTGTGATGATGAAGTAATCGTCAGCTGTCACAAAAATTATTGAATTATACAATATGACTGAAATGAGTCATAGGTTGTAGGCTTCATTATTTGTTTTGCTTCATTTGCGGCGTGAGCTTAAGGGAAAAAATATCCTATTCAAACACTAATCTGTCTTCCATCTTTATTCACCTTTTTTTCCATGGCCCCCACACGAGGCACAGCTATGTATGACATTCGTACATCACTCACACTTTGTTTACTATGCTTTTAGTCTGAGGCAAATCAAAATACTGACTATTTAATTTTGTAGCCATGCTGCGTGCTGTTTCATAATCCTGCATTTATTCATGCAGCAACAGCTACACTGCAATGGTAATTACTTCCTTCTTCTTCTCATATTCAAAATTCACATATTATCCATCAATGCAGGTAAATAATTAGCAGCAATGTCTCATGGAAAAGCCACCAACAGATGCTCCAACACCCACAAGGTGAACATGGGTGCACTTCTGGTATCCTCAGCGTGGGTTACCACAACAGAATAATTTGGAAAACAAAACAGATAATGGAGCGACTTAAATGAATGTTGCAGCAGATGAGTGATCAGCTCCCACTAACTCTGTAGCACCACCTCGGACGGCCTCTCTGGCAATCTGGCCATGCTGGGCCCCCACTGTGGAACAGCATGGCACTGGGATTTGTGGTAGCCAGTCCCCCCATAGCCTTAGGCTGCTTCTACCTTTGGTATGCTACTCAAGGTTAAAGGGATCCCAATTGGGTGTTTAACTGTGTTGTGCTCGAATCTGAATGGCTTTAAAAAAAAAAAAAAAGAAGAAAACTGTCTGGATTGGAGATTGAAGCTGGAAAACCATCCTAAACTGTTCATCTCTGTAGCATTTTACATCTATAATGTAGATCTGCCTTCACTATTCCAGAGGTAATATTTCTACAGTAGACCTTTATATCCCCACACCACAGTAATACTCTAATAAAGTAGCAGGGGTAAGTGATCTAAACCATTTTACTATGAGGATCTGCTGTTTGCTATACAGCAGCTTTTGCTGACATTCATTTTGAAACCACTCGGAGCACTTGCGACTCACAGTAACAATGCTGAGGGAAAAATGCCTGCTGAGCTCAACAGTGAATATACCTCTGACCCAGACCGAGGAAAGGGAGATTTATGAAATCCACATGTTTAATACATTTCATTTTGTCCAAGGGATTTGTATTGCTTACCACAGTATTTTAGGGTTGAAACATTCTGTATAGTCACAGCTTGTATTGTCTGAGGAGAATAAACCCTGTCCGACTCTGGCTGCTGAAGATTTGTTTCGCAGCACCTCCTTTTTCCTTTACTCACATCAGCCATGCAGTGTCTGAGGTATTGCATTTTGTTGTGCTGAGGTGTTAGGTATACACACCCTTAATCTTTAATGCATAATCCCTTGAAAATCCGCTACATAAATGAGAAAGATAACCCTCATATCTGTGTGGTGACAGAAAATAAGATAGCTAGGTAATTTAATAAAGGATTGACGCTGCATGGCCCCGGTGTGATATGGTGTGTGACCTCTGCGTATTCATTGTGTAGCTGGGAGCAGGTGAGCACTGCTTCTAGCGAGCAGTTCTCTATTCTGAAAACCCATCCTGGGAGTGGAACATCTGTGGTGACAAACAGAATACACCATATGGATTAAAGCACACGGAGGGTAGTCACTGAAATATTTGCTTTCCCAAAGTGTTGACACAGTATGAAAAAAAAAGGGAAGAACCGTGGCTGTGCTTTCCCCCTGTAATCAGGTAGCTGCTATCACAGTGAAGTGTTTGCCTTCCTAATGGTGTTTCCATTTTGTGTGAGTCTGTCATTGGCTTCCCATTTGGATCGGCCTCCTAACACAGTAAGTGCCAACCTGCGGAGGCTAAACATGTAATATTTCTGTTTGTTCTATCGGTGACAAATCAACAAAAAAAAGGCAACGTGATGAATTGGGTGAGAAAGAAAAGTATTTTGAGAGTATCATAACTGTGGTCACCAACTGCTGTAGGAAGTGTTTAGCTCATTTAGCAGCTGACCACATAAAGTCATAAATACTCTTCCCGGAGAACGCTTGTTTTACATCTAAAATGCACTTGAGTGTAATGTTGACAGATATAGCTTGTGACGAGTGATAGTCAGAATGTATGAGCGCCCATAATGCTGCTGTCAACCACTGGTGCCAGACTGAAAATAAGCAGTTCACCTCTGTTTTCATTCAGGAGAGTGCAGCAGACAGCACGGGCTTCTCCGCTGTATTTATTGACTTGTTTTACTAGCCTGAAACAGGGTGCTTTTATACGGGCCTGCTCAGTCTTAAGACTCTCCAGACATTTACATTATTCCTGACTGAGTTACACACACATATAAAGGAGCACGTCCGCAGGCAAGGTTAGATATATGCTCTTTTTCCACTTCCCTTTGTACGGACTTGTGCACCGTTTTATTACCCCACATTTTTAGATAGTGTTACACCATACTTTTCTCCAATTATGCCCTTAATCCATTATTCAACATTCATATTTAGGCTAATTAATTCACTATCTATATATTGATTGTGTATAAAAAATAGCAAACTGTTTTTCAGTCTCCTCACTTAAAGATTTCTTAGAAAAAAAGAGAAAAATACACTCTCTTTATGTTTATGTTGGAGCTGATTTAGTATTTTTAAAAGCATGGATTTTCACAAAGCTCTAAAAATCATCTTTCGGTGCCTAATCTGCACAACTGCAGTGGAAGATAATGAATGCCAACGCCAGAGTCACAGCTGACACCATGATCCACCCCACCCAGCCTAAAACCTCCAGCAGTATTTACATGATATTTCATTTTAGAATAAACCTCTTTTCTCTCCCACTGTGAAGATATTGAACTCTTCCACACAGATGTCATCTTAACCAAAGCTTATTAAAAAGATGGACATCAAAGTTGTGGGCGCCCATTTATCTTATAGCACTCTAATTGGCCACCACAGGCTGGAGAACAACTAACTCCAAAACAGGAGGCGTCGAGTGGTTGGGCTAAAGAAGAGGATGTTTAAAGACCTCACAGTGGATTCATTGCCAATAAATCCTCTCAGATGAAAGCGGGGCTTTTCTATGGAGGTATGGAATTTCACAAATACATTACGAAACGTGATACGGTGAATTAACTGAACACTTATGGACTGAGGGTTTGGTTTCTTTGTTCTGGTGTGTTTTGTGGCTACATTGTCCTGTGCCTGACCTGCAGCCTCACTGTTTGCTTGACATATTTGGAGTTTTTAACATCATTGCTGACGACATGAGGCAATACAATCTGAAAAGGTCATGCAGCACGGTAGCCACGAGTGAACCGAGATTCCATTTTACCACTCCGCATAGTATGTATTGTTTTGAATTTACCACTCACCACAGTGAATGAAACAGATTCTTCAGCCAGAGTGAGTGCCACTCCATCAAACACCACACACAGGCTTGAGGTGAATAATGTATTATGCTTTCCACACAAGTGGGCAATAAAAACACAAAAACAAAGTCATTAATTGCCCACATACAGTAACCAAATGCCATCAAGTGCCTGTGCTCTCATTAACCTGGCACCTAATTATCTGCCTCCAGTCTGAGTCCTGACAAGCCCCACCGTCTGAACCCTCAGCTTGGTTGCGTTGTGTTGTGTTGTGTCAGCACATGGCAACCGCAGCCAAGGCACCATTATGTACAGAGAAGACAAAAGCTTCTTGCAGCAAAGGTTCCCTCTGCACGCGCCACCACAATGTTCCTCCTGTTAATGCCTTCCCTTCCAATTAAATCTGCAACTGTTAATTATTGTAATTATGAGAGTGAGCTCTCAGCTCTACATCCCCCTCCCACCCTTCCAAACCCCTCCTTCCATGGTGTGTGGAGACGCTACGGGAGCTGTTGTGTTGCTTCAGTGGCGCCTTGTCTCTGCTCCAGTGAAGCCCTAGCAGGGAATTGGATGCGGTGGGGGACTTGGTACACATGACAGGGGTGATGTGAGGGAGATTGCATGGTTCATCTTGGATAACTGGGAGAGCAAGTCACAGCCAATAGCCACGCCTCCAGCCTTACTCATTAAATGATGTGTAAAGTACATGCTGGGAATAATTAGCACTGGATAACCTTTTTAGCTATCTTGTTTGCAGTGTATCACACAACAACAAAATGTGGAGTATCATCTGTGGGTGTACAATAAAACTATTCAGCTGGTCAAATGAAATGAGGGAGGTGATATTCTCCCAGCAATCATTCACTCATTTGCCACGAACAAGCCCCAGTTATCTTTCTCCTTACTTATGGTAATATGAAACTCTGCTCTCACTGTATTTTTTTGAGAGACACTTGCGATGGATCTGAAGTGATGTGTTGAGTATAAGGAGAGCTGAAAAAGAGTGGATGGCAGGCCGGCTGCCTGTTAAGTCTCTTCGTGTCTTAACATCCTCTCTGGCCTGCTTCTGTCACAAGCTGTTGTTTGGCCTGGACCTGATCTGCCCGGCTACTTCTTGTGCTGCACTCTGCAGCTCTAGCCCTAACCTGCAACATGGAAATAGCACTCATGTCCGGGAACATCCAACCCAAGGCACTGTAGGTGGATGTGTTTTTGTTGGATTTATCAGTGCTCTCCATGAAATGCTCTGCGAATCAGCACGTCAAGTACAGCGTTATTCCGTTGTCATAACCTCAGTTGCCTCGTAGCAGAGTCCTTACATGCTAGCACAGCAAGCAAAGGATTCTGGCTTTACAATTTGGAGTTGAATTCTCTTCTATGAAAGACACTGAAGGAAAGAACAGCTCCCTCTGCTTCAGGCAATGCAGCCTTTTCGTGGATACACTGCAAAATCTAAATGATGGACTGTCAACTCTCTTGCAGAAATGGCACTGCAAAGAATAATCTCTCTGGCAGTGGATCATGGTTGGCTGTGTGCTACCAATGCTGTTTCTTTGCTTATGCGAGCATGCTGCTTTCACACATACACTCATGGAGACATGAATGCATGCACACACACACATGCACAAACACACACACACACACACACACACACACA
>JAPMNP010717382.1:0-21997 GCA_029874935.1 Atherina boyeri | reverse complement strand
TTTAGAAATTAATTATTTTCTTCGTTGTCTGTTTATGTTTATATGTAACACTAGCTCGTCTCTGGAGTCAAATGTCCTTTTTATACTTGAATAATTCATAGGTAAATTGATTTAAAGAAAAGCTGTTTCCTTGAATGAATAAATTAAAATAAATAAAATGATGTTTATAAATGCATGCATACACTCTAATAACATCCTGTTGACCATGTAGAAATTCTCTCTCATGGCCAGTGCTGACAAGATATCCGTCAGTGTGTATATGTGTTAGAGAGAACTTGACATATTTCCATTCCTTTTACCCTCACAGTGTGATTTAACTATTTTATTGATAACCGAAGACTGTGCTTTAAACTGAATAAATCATCTTTTTTTAATGAAAAGAACATGAGCACTCAAAACACTCACTTGAATTTTCAGATTCCCTCAAAGTCCTTTTGCTCTCTCTAGGATTTAGCAGAAAATGTTTGTGAGTTACAACCCACAATATACAACCTGGAGGCCATTACAGCTCTTTTAAATGCCAAAGGATCATATAATCTTGCTGCTGTTTTTTTTTTTAACCCATGCATATCCAACGTCTACGTTATATTACATGTTGAACAAGTTTTTTTTGTCTTGCTCACAAACAATAGATAAACAAACAATGCTATTTCCTTTGCGGAGGAAAGAAAATAACAAAGAAACAGATAATGTAACATCAGGCAATCTAAGCCAAAAACGTTGAAAAAACTAAGTTAGCGTTATTATTAAGTTAAAACATAAAGANCAAAATGTAGATATTCGAGAAGCTATCCTCAAACAGGTGTTCTTTAGAAATGCAGGTATGAATTACAGATGCCGTGGATGAACAGGGATGTGCTACTGCCTGACATGCATGTCTGGGCTCCAAACACTGGCCCACCTTCCATGGGATACCAGAGTCAGGCTGGCGCCACCGTCTGCAGCTTAGCTAAACAAGATGAGCTGGCCAGCTCTTCCACACTTAGACGTGTCTCTTGTATTTACAGCCCCTTTAACCCTGATCTCCTCAACACATAGCATTACATCACTGATCCCTATTGAGACTAACTGCAAAGCACAGGCTGACGTGTTTCGCCACCTTTTACTGTCTCTTGAATTTGCACCTACTTGACTTCCAGTTTATGCTGCTTTGTGATAACACGAGCAGTGAATAATGAGACATTGTCAATGTATTTATTGTGGATTTCTATGTGCATAGTTGGTGTAGTATGACAGGCGGTAGCAGCTGCTGGAGTATGCAGCTCTCCCTAATGGAAGGTGTGATGATGAAACCAGTGTGATCTGATTTATTCGTATACAAGCGCCCACGGAGGAGTCACAGCGAGTATTTCTGTATGGATTTTCTGGGGACTTGACATTGGAGGCCTCACTCTCTAAAAAAAAAAACCCCAGGACCACCTTTTGCGAGGGGGGCGGAGGTTCTAAAATAAAATCAGCTGTCACCGTGTGCTCGTTGGACAGAGTTGAACACATAGTACTGGAGCTGGTCTCCATCACTGACTGGGATTTGCTTTTGGCTTGGAAAGACCCTGCAGGCCAGGGGGGCAGTGGCCTTCTTGTGGGATTCTACTTGCTGAGTTCATATTTTTGTAAATCAACATCATCCTTCCCTGGTAGGTAACTGCACTCTCCACAATGTGCTTTTGTTTGTGAGAAAAGGACAGTTTTATTTTTTTTTTATGTAAATAATCTTGGTATTTTTTACATTCATAATCATCAAAGATAAGAACATTTTCATTTCTGATAATGTCATCAGAGACACAAATAAAAGGCTACTACTGAAACCTAGATTACATTCATGCTATCTTCATGCTGAATTTACTTTTTAAAACATACTTCTTATCTGTCTGACAGGTATATCACTAAAACTGCAAAAGTAAAATGCAAAATTATCACGGCAAGTTAAATGTTAAATTCATTGAACTTTTACCTCAAGGAGTTGTTAAATTCATTCAGTATATCAAACTCAAGTAAATTAGATGGAAACAGATGGAATACTGAGCTGCTGAGTTGTTTGTGCGAAGGCCAATCTCTATAGATGTCAAGCCGCTCTATCTCCTCAGGTCATGAAATAAAGAATTCTGAAGGAGTAATTGGAAATGCTGTTTCAAGTACAAGGTCATCAGTGCAATTTTTCTAGATGCTTTTGGAAAGGAAAAACCTTGACCTCCCAGCTTTCCTCTATATTTCACAGAGAAACACGACCCATCATGGTAAAGTTTAAAATAGGCTTGATTTATTTTTGCCAGTACATGGCGCCGAGATTACTTCACTTTCTTGTTATTTGAGCTCTCGCTCCAACCTTAAATGTCATGTGATAGCCTAAGTATGTTAAAATATTTGACAGAAAATTTTTGTTCCTACCACAGTCATGTAAAGCCCGTAAGTCTTTGCCCGAGTTCTGAAGTTTCACGTGTCAAGTAGATTTGTAAAGTAAGTGAAATGAAATAATGTGGAATGGCTACCCACAAACTGTCTTATTGCTCTGGTTCATTTACACATACATATTTCCAAGTTTAAAACTGCGGAATTCCGAATCAAAACAAGCAAGCTTTGGGAAACAAAGGGATATGTAGTGAAAAGCAGTAGACAAAGACACTCTGTGGCAACAGTGATGATTAAATGTCTTTTTGTCATGATATTGATAACAATCAGGAGTTCCATGAGCTTACTACAGTATGCAGTCTATCTATCTGAGCGGCTTCTTTTGATCATTTGCAGCTACAGAGAATGATTAAAAAATTGAGGCTGTTTGGATCTTTCTGGCTGCTTTGTTAAAAAACTTATACAAGTTATATTCTGTAATAGCATATGTCTTTTGCTGCAGAAACAATATGTCGAGATACTGCAATTAGCTGGCATTAGATGTTATTAATTCATCCTAGAGCAGAGGTGAGATAAACATTTTATTTATGTGGCTAGTACCTGGAAAAAAAGTGAAAATGTTGGCTACTTTTTTTTAACACAAAAGTATGACTACAAAAGTAATTCTCTTTTTGCATCAGCCTCTTTTACATTTAGAAATTACATTTTAACAAGAACTGAGGTTTGAATTATTTACATTGTAATTAGTCAATGAATAGCAGGGTTTTTAGCACATTCCAATCCTAAAAGTAAAGTTGATTAGTTTTCTAGATCATTTTTCCAAGAGTAAAAGGAAAAGAATAAATTATAATGCAACTTCTTGGATGATTCCATCTCCATTCTTTTCCTATTTATTGCTGTTTTGACTTCTTCTGAAAGAAGGGATTTTAAAGAGGGACAGGACAACAGTAGACACAACAATAACTTTTATGTCCATCCAGACCCTTTAAAATCTAATTTATGGTCTAAACCTAATTTCGACATGGCCATCAAACTCCTGAGTTACACATTGATCCAAGAAAAACTGAAAATAGGATGGAATGTAAACAATAAAATAGTCACTACATTTGACAAGGGCTCCAGATGTTACCGCTGAGGAAGTGTGCGTTAATCATCACTAAACATTAACTTTGACTTTGGATGGTTGTTTACCAGCTTTTTAATAAATGCTGTATATCCTTTGAGAAACTACATGTCAGGACACAGGTGTGCAATTGATTTAAATGATATCCCAGAGGAGAACCATGACATGCACACCACCTGCACTGCAGCCCCTTGTACGCAGTACGGTGGCTCATATTTAGCTTTCTTCTGTTTACAAACCGTATTTTGAAGACTGGTGCTGATGAGAACTTGTAAATACTCACATGGAAAATAATCATATAAAAAGCCACATAATTAGATTTACTGTAGATAAGTTTTGAAGTCGCGTATTTGTACAAATAATCTAAAATAATTATCTAACTCCCTCAGCCATGCTTTTTATTCACTTTTTGGTGTAGTATGTAATATATGTAGACTAAATAGCACATAATAAAACAGATAATAAGCATTTTATTCAACACTTGGCTTTGTATGCTTTAGCTGCTGGCAGCGCAAGTTTAACCAGGGCTGGACATCCTGAAAGATTTAAACCAGAGGAATCAGGATTCTCTCTGTGGACTCAGAGGTCATCCCACCGGGTCACTGTGAGGCCATGTACCAGGCAGCTGTCTCCAAGCGAGCAGACAACACCATCTCCAGCGGGGTACTTTGGCTTGTGCATGAATTTGTGCACCATAGTTTCAAATACAGCAAGTAGCTGTAGAATATACTCTGAAAGAATTGTTAACACTGAAAACCAAAGTTTACTTTTTTAATTGCATTTGTCAGTTTGCACTCCTGTTGTACAATGATGCAAATTATCCATAGTTGTGCAATAGCTGTACTGTGCTGAGCAGGGATTGTCACCATTATAGCTCGTGTTGTTGTGCAGTATTAGCAGACATGATGACAGAGTTGCATCTGTGACAGGGGAGGGGTTAGCGGTTACATACATGCACAGTATAAATAAAAGGAAACACAAGCCTTTTCTGACCATTACACAAGTACAACACACATTTGTGTGTCTGCAAACAGAAAAAAAAAACTACATAAGCTGCATCACCCATGACTCCAGCCTGTGCTGCGTGCATGTCAGACCAAATAGCCCTATTAAGCAGCTGTTTGATTCCAGGTCATGTTGAAGTGGAGGCAGCTAATGATATTTCCTGCCTCATTAGGTCATGGAGGAGTCGGAGGTCTGTTCCCTGCCTGGGGGACTTGCAAGTGTGAGGAAACAATTTGAGACCCAGGAAACTGCAACATCACATAATGTTACCCAGTTTCATTTTCATCACAGAACTGTGCAGGTACATAGATCACAGCTTACGGCTTCATTAGTTTAAAACAAAGTGTTCGAAAGAGATAACTGTGTTCAGATCATGGTAACATTTATCAAGCCCTGAGCTGCTTTCTGTTGCACCCTAACATTTAGCTTTCTATATGCATATGCAAGGGGACATTTGCAAGTAAAGATACGTAATTTAGGCTGGATGTTAACAGCAAGGCTGTTTGTACTGCATGTTGCAACTACCCCAGAGTGTGTATGTTTAAGTTGCTGGCATTACTTGACATTTCTAAAAGCTACCATGCAAGCATCCGAAGCATCTTGGCTTTTATTAAAGCTCCTTTCGGTAGACAGAAGCATAACAAAGCAGTGAAAAAGGAGGTCTTATTTTTTATTTTGCAAAGGCACAGTTAAAGAAAACAGCTTGGCACGTTTTCTGTCATCTTGCCTCCTTCTGTGATTACTCATCTCAAAATGCAGCGTGCGCTGTAATCCAACATCTCCCTTGCATGGTGTTCAGTTGTGTACTGTAAGTCTTTGGCAGGTAAAGTAAAGAAGGGTGAAGTGAATTCATATTTGTGGCAATGGTAAGGACTGGAGATGATTTGGTGAACAGAAAAATGTGTGCTTATGTGTGTGTGTGGTATACTGTATGATTATTTTTACTATGTTTGACAATCAACTCCTTTACCCTCACAGGAAATGTCAAACTCAGAGGTGACAGTGTCAAGCAGCAGCAGACAGGTCATCCCAGGCAGCCAGCAGCTTAATTTCCAAGAAACTCTGGTATGCGTAGCATATCTTATCACTGTGTTTTTGCTGTGAGGTTTTCAATTCAGTTAAGAAATTCTATGTTAAAACTGTCATTGCAATCAAATGAATGATTAATTTGTAGTTATTAAAACCATTTTATTTAACCAATAAAAATCTGTAGGATATAGGGGTATTGCTGATATTTTACTTTGCATCTGTTAACTTTTAAATCAGTTATTTCCAATTTAAAATGCTCACAGGTCTCAAGCATTGACAACAACCTTGCATCTAGTTATGAAAACCATCAAAATGAAACAGGTAAGATGTTAAAAATATTCTTATTCTTGATCATACTGTATAGTCTCTCACTACAGCTCTGAATTAAATTCTGCCTTTGTTCTTTTGGCTGTGCTTATTTTAGAGGAAGAGCTTCCCAGGTATACTACAAAAGAGCTGAGAGATCACTTTGAAAGAACTATAGAAGAGGCTGCCGCACACAAGCCAGTTAAGGTAATCATCTCTATTTTAGCTCAGTCAAGTGTTACACAGGATTTTTTTTCTATTCATTCATTAAAGAAAATACATATGATGTATTTCTTAAGATTATAATTACTAAGATTTCAGTCCCGGCTGATTTGGTAAGAGGTTGATTTGCTGCTGTTCTGTGGAAAACAAGATAAAATGACAGCAATGGTAGAACTCCACATTAGTCACTTTATGTTCCATTGTGTTTTTGTATTAGGAACTGCTTGGTTGAGTTTGGGAAAAGATTATGTTTAAAGTTATAATGGACCCTCTCAGAGATCACCTTATAGTCCTCTCTTGGTTGAGCAATAGCACATACGCTGATGAGATTCTTTGTACTTTCACAGAGGCATGGTGCACTCAGCCTCTAAAGACAGACTTTTTCTCAACACAGACAGACACATATGGGCAATCCTTCAAAAACCTATCAACACATAGCCCTGGAGTTGACAGTGTAAGATGGTCACAGACTTTTTGGCTGAAAGTAAGGTCAAGGTGGGAGAGACCAGTACAGATGACTACAGCCAATATCACAATAGCAAACATAGGTGAAAGGCACAGACAAGAGCTACACTCGATAATTAAGATAAAACATTTCACTCCATTGTTTCACTCCATCACAAAGCCAATCTTTGTGTCTTTTCAATGGCAGAGAAAAGCTAAAGCACCAACAACAGAGCTAACACAACAAAGAGCTAGCCACAGGTCAGACTGCATCACATTTTTGTACTACTGCCCCCAAGTGGCAGCAAAATGCTAAACCAAACAGATATGTAGCTGCAGGAGCTGTAAAGCAGAACACAAAGTTCAAGCCTTTAGTCTGGGAGAGACAAAGCTTTGGTAGAAACTAAGTATGCTGTCGTGGGCCAAAAGGACAACTGCTAATTTTGGTGTGAAACTGGGCTGAAAATCTTAAGAGTTATAAGATCTTATGGTGATTTATTTGTTTGCTGGGCACGAAAAAAGAGCAACTTTTGAGGTTCTTTTAAATTCGAATGGACTGGTGTTCTACTATGTTGACTATTCATGTTATTATTTTTACATGTTATCTGCAGGTGATATAGCAATGTAATTTGTAGCTTATTAATTATGCAAAGATTCATGTTTTGGGTTTATAGTTAGTTAATAGTACATTTATTTACCCACAAATATCATTTTTGTTCCTCACAAAGATTGGACGTGACATCAATCGATCTAAGTGGTCTTCAAACATGACTCAAAACAACACAGTGACTAGTGAGGTGTATGAAGAATCCACTGCTGAGGCAACACAAGACACAATGGCCACAGTGATGGATTATGAGGACTTCCCACCCCCGCCAGTTGAGGATTGTGACTATCTTCCACCTCCTCCGCCAGACTTACTACAAATGCCATCAGACAGTGAAAATATTCCAGCGGGTCATTACTCACAGGAGCCTCCAGAGCTAGTGAACCCGTCCAAATACCCACTCAGCAGAGAGGCTTATTTCAAGCAGAAGAGTATGTCTGAGCTTAAACGTCTTTACAAGCATATTCATCCCGAGGTTCGTAAGAATATTGAGAAAGAGTTCTACACTGAATACAATGAAACTGAAAACAACCAGGTAGAAAGCCAAGCATACATGTATGACGATGATGGTGGTAGTCCAGATGAGGAGGAATATGGGGAATGGGAGGAGATCCTACCTGGGGAGGTGCAGGCAATGCGCTGGATGTTTGAAAATAAACCACTGGATGCCATTAAAGATGAAACTCCTGAAGAGGACGAAGACAACATGAAAATTACAGAACAAGAAATGATTCTGGGAAAAGATGTGAAACGCACAGCATGGATGTTTGAGACCAAGCCAATGGGCTCACTCAACACAAACTCAATAGAATATAAAAACAAATTCAATAAATTTGACAAGGGTGATGTTCGTGCAGCAGCATGGTTGTTTGAAACCCAAACTATGGATTCTCTTAACAAAATGCACACAGAAGAGGATTTAACTAAAGAGATTGTATTCACAGAAGAGGACGGAAATGCTACAATTTACATGATTGACAATAAGTTTATGGAAAGCCTTGGTCACACTGAAACCATCGACGAGAGCCACCTACTGAGCCTACGATCAGTGTTAGAGGAAATTAATGGAGAAGTGAAAACTGTAACAAGTACTTTTGACACTCAGTTCAAATGCATCATCATGGGACAATCAAGCCAGATGCTGGAGATTAAGTCTGTGCGCAAAATTGAAACTGAACTGGAGAACTCTATTGCTTCACGTTGGCTTTTTGATACTCAGCCTCTGGACATGACAAACAGAGAGCCTGCTCCCTTAAAACTTGTGTGTAGTCTGTCCATGGAGGATAGCAGTAAAGGAGACTGGGGCAGGTGGCTGTTTGAGATAAAGACATTAAATTCTCTCAATGATTGGGAAAGTTCGCAAATGGAAAAGAAAGACGTCCTCGGTGCCGATGTACGCAAACATTGCCTAGTTTTTGAAACACAGCCGATGGATTCTCTGAAGGATGACTCCAATGGCAAACCTCAATCTATTGAAGATATTATTGGGGGCAATGTTAGATCTGCAAGAAGCTTTTTTGAAAGCAGCCCTCAAGCAGTCAGGAAGAATTGTCCCGAGGTCGGAAAACTTAAAAAGGCATCAGTCGATGAAGAAATGAAAGGGGATGTGAGACACCAAAAGTGGCGCTTTGAAAGTCAGCCTCTAGAGCACATAAGAGAAGAGAAGAAAGAGATCGCTCGTACTGTGAATGTTGAGGAGGACCTCACACAGGAAGATGGCACAAGCTGCAGGGCAGATGTTCGCAAGAACTGCTGGGTATTTGAAACACAGCCAATGGATACTTTGAAGGATGATTCGAACACCCGGCCCTTGACAAAGGAGGAAATTATTGCAGGTAACGTGAGATCAGCCAAACATTACTTTGAAATGATTCCCAGTGAAGAGTTGAAGGAATTGGCAGAGGTGGGCAAACTGAAAAAAACAGTAGCACTTAATGAGGAAAAGGGTGATGTCAGACATCAGAAATGGCGATTTGAAAGCCAACCTCTGGAAAAAATTAGAGAGGAACAGAAAGAAGTCATACGGACAATTGACATGGAAGAAATTGATAAAGTGGATGTGTTGAATTACAAGCAAATCTTTGAGAACACAGATTTAAACAGAAGGAACGAATCTCAGATGATTCACATAGAGGGTGTAACGTCTGGCTCTGTGAAATCAAATAAGAACCTGTTCGAGTCCTCTGCATTGTATGCCATGCAAGACAGCTCCGGGCACTTCCACGAAGTGAAAACAGTCCGCCGTGAGGAAGTTGTGAAAGGTGACGTAACAACCTGCAAATGGATGTTTGAAACACGCCCAATTGATCAGTTTGATGAAAGCATTGAAAGATACCAAATTATTAAGGGCATATCCAAACAAGAAATCGAGTCTGGAGATGTTAAAACTGCAAAGTGGTTGTTTGAAACACAGCCTCTTGATGCTATTAAGTACTTCAGTAATATCGAAGATGAAGAAACTGTGGGAATAAGTAAAAATCTTGATACGGTGAAAGGGGATGTGAAAACCTGCAAGTGGCTATTTGAGACTAAACCAATGGACATACTGTATGAAAGAGTGGAGTTTAAAGGTGAAAATGAAACTGAGGAAATGCATAAAGGAGATGTCAAAACCTGTACATGGCTATTTGAAACACAAGCCTTAGATACTATCCACGATGAGACAGAAACAGTTTTGAAAACATGCACTGTAAACCAAGAGGATATTAGAGGAAAAGATGTGAGAACGGCCTGTTTTCTCTTTGAGACGGAGAAACTAGAGAATCTCACTGGGGAGGAGGCAGGCTCATATAAACGTGTCACAGAGATAGACATTGGATCTGGAGATGTCTCAAGGATGAAGTATATTTTTGAAAATCAAACATCCGATATTATGACTTCCACATCTGAAGAACTGATGCAAAAGCTCAAAAGAGTTCAGACTGAGGACATACAAAAAGGAAACGTTGTGAACTGCAAATGGCTGTTCGAAAACCAATCCATAGATACCATACATGACAGCCAAGAGGAATATATCAGTAGCCGCACAGTAAACGATGTCCAAGGAGGCGATGTAAACAAGGGCCGTTTCATGTTTGAAACCAACTCCTTAGACAAAATCCGAGAAGATATGTCTGAGACAGAGCTGATGAGAAAGCAAAGAATTATTTGCGATGAAGATGAGAAAGGTGATGTCAGAAATTACACCATGATGTTTGAAACTCAGCCCCTTTATGCCATTCAGGACAAAGAAGGGCATTACCACGAGGTCACCACTGTCACCAGTGAGGAGGTAAAACAGGGAAATGTCATCGGAACCCGGTGGTTGTTTGAAACCAAGCCCCTCGATGCTATTAAGGACACAGATGAGGTTTATATCATCAAATCTGTCACACAACAGGATGTGCAAAAGGGAGACGTCACGTCTGCCAAGTGGAAATTTGAGACACAACCTCTTGACAGGATTGCTGAGGAAAAGAAGACTTTGATAAAAACTGTGGAGGACATACAAGGGGGCAATGTAAGAATGAATAAACATCATTTTGAGAGTGACACCTTGTCACAGGAATCTGTTAGGACTGTTAATGTGAGTGAAATACAGAAAGGTGACGTCAGGACTGCGAAGTGGAGATTTGAAACCCAGTCCATTGACAAAATAAGAAGCATGAGCTCTGAAAATCTTATTGAAACAGTTAAAAAGGAAGAGGTTGAGAAGGGAGATGTCAAGCAATCAGTCTGGCTCTTTGAGAAAAATCCTCTTGACCATATTAAAGAAGCAGAAGAGGAAGAGGACACAACTACAAATCAAGAAGAGATACCCAAAGCAGATGTTAAGACAAAAACATGGCTCTTTGAAAGTACACCATTTGATGACTTTAATGAGAGTAAAATGGAAAAGACGGAAATACTGGGCAAAAGCATCAAGGGAACTCTCGAGGAACTTTACAGTCAGAAAATGGTGAGGTCGAAGGGTGTACTCATTGAAGCTGATGAAATTGGTGATGTAAGGATGGCAAAATACCAGCTAATGAATCAGGAGGCTCCGGAGATTCAACGAGAGGAAGTCATCAGTGGAGATCTACAGACTATTATGATGAACCTGCTAAACAGACAGGAGATAAAGGAGCAACAGATAGTCATAGATTCAGAGGAGAAAGGTAATATTAGTTCAACAGTGCAGCAATTATTCAGCCAAGAGAGCGCTAGTAATATTGAAAAGGAGGAAATACTGCGTGGTGACATCCAAGACGCTATAAATAACCTCTTTGATGAGAGTGGATCAGCAAAACATGGAATACTCATTCAAGAGGATGAAAAAGGTGATGTACAGATGACAATATATTCCCTTCTGCATAAACATGAGAATATCAATGTTCAAAAAGAAGACATTGTAAAAGGGGATATAAAGAATGCTCTTGAGAGACTGTCCGGCTTAGACAAGTCAGATCAGGCAGTGAAGATAAAAGTGGATGAGACTGAAAAAGGAAATGTCAATTTTTACTCTACATGCATTGAATCTGGGGCTCTCGATTATCTGAAACAGCTCCATGTTGAACCTGATGAGACTCCACCTGACACATCAAAGAAAGAGAGGATTATTGGAGGTGATATTAAGGGTACCAAATTCATCCTTGGCAATAATCAAATGCAAATTGAGCGAACAGTAGAGGATGTTATACCCGGAGATGTTCACAGCACGGTGAAAGTGTTCATGTCAGAGCCAACTGGTTCATCAGAAAGAATCCAAAAGGAGGAGATAGTCAAAGGCGATTTAAGGGCAACTTTGAGCTCGCTGTCTGAATCAGTGAATCAAGCAGTTGTTGTGGACAAAGAGGAGGTGGTGAAAGGCAACATCCCGAAAGCCATGCGGGGTTTGGAGAGAGCTCAGAGACGGTACAAGGAGGTGGAGAAGCCAGATATCATCCCTGGAAATATCAGAGGAGCTCTAAGATCTCTTGAGAAATCAGCAACATCGAGAGCTGAAACCGCTGTTGAAGATTTAGTTCCTGGAGATGTGAAGGCCACACTGAAATCTCTGGAACTGGCGAAGCAATCAGTGAGGGAAGTTGAAAAGGAAGAAATTGTCAAGGGTAATATTCACACAGCATTGCAAAGTCTACAAGATGCATCCAGCGAAAGGAAAAAGCTTCAATATGAAATAGATGTCCAGGGAGATGTCAGAGGGGCAATTCAACTTTTAATGGAACCGCCACCTTCACCAAGGATGCAAAGAAGCCCAACCCTTGAGGGTGAAGTAAAGGGTGACATCAAGATGTCAATTAAGTCATTATATGAGATGCAGGAGCAAAACCATCTGGAGAAAGAAGAAGTGGTAAAAGGTGATGTTAAAGGCACTATTAAATCCCTGTTGGAGACGGCACAGCGTGAGACTCCCAAAGTCAGGCATGGAGCATACAGGAGAGTTAGAGTCAAGCAGAGCCCCCCTGTGAAAAACCTGAATGCTGATGCACAAAGGAACATACAAAAGATAAAAACAGCAAAACAAGCCGAAGCATCTCATGAAAAGCACTCTAATGGCACCGACACGATCAAAGTAAAGACGCACACTGTAGAGCAGTCTTCCCAGCAATCTTCCCAGCAGTCAACTCTGGTGGAGCACAGAACTATTACCCAAAGTCATGACATCAAAACAGTAAAGACAGAGTTTCGTAATCTTAAAGCAAACTCAAAGGGGATGGGAAAATTGGGAAAAACCAAAGTAAAAACTGAGGTATACAAGTTAAAGCCTGAAACACCAGAGCCTGATCTGCCACTTCCACCCCCACCTCCACCGCTGACAGACGCTGACCTTCTTCCTCCTCCTCCTAGTCCTCTTCCTCCCTCTGCCGACACAGACATTGATCACCTTCCTCCACCGCCACCCCCTCTCACTGGTGAGCAGGACTTCCTCCCTCCTCCTCCATCTCAACAAGAACTGGATAGTATGCCAGCACAGGAAATTCATCCTCAACCAGCAAAAGCAAAAAGGATGACAGTCAAAAAGGTGAAAGCTCCTGCTCTTTGCCCAGTTCCAAAACTGGAGCCTAAGGTGGAAATAAGTAAAACGCTACAGGCAACATCTGAGAAACATGTAGAGATAAGCCAAAGCCACTTAAAAACAACTACACATACATCAAAAACTGTTTCATGTGAAATACCTCCGCCGCCAGAGTCACCACAGCCATTAAAGAAAGTTTACATTAATCCCGTGAAATTCACTCCTCCACCTTCTCCTCCCCCCACCATGAAAGGGAAAATGACTAAATTTAACACACCATTAATAAAGGCTGAAGAAAAGTTCCGGAAGCTGAAAGAAGACAGTACACCTCCAACCACTCCACCTCCCACTTTCATACATGACTCAGTTAGTGCCGCTCTTGAAATGCTTTCCACTAAAGAGCAGTCAAATCACAGCAGCTCAGGAATCACACTGGAGAGGGATGAAAGAATGGTAGAGGGTGTTCATTTTGATTCTCTATCATCTGAGTTATCCAAGCAAGTTGTACTCTCAAATAGCACTCAAAGCAAAGCCAGCACTCTCCAAGAGAAAATCACTGCAGATTCAAAAATTGTATCTTCTGCTAAACAACAAATTGTATCTAGTGAAGCTACCAAGGTCGTGTCTGTTCAGAAGACCTCATCCATCTCCACGGTGAAACAACACACCCATACAACTTCAGAGAAAACTGTTTCTGTTTCCTCCAAACAGTCTGCTTCATCTGTCATGTCTGACAAAGTCCAGTCCTCAGTAACTAATATTGCAAAAACAGAAAAAATGACTGCACAAGCAAAGAAAGACTCTAAAAGTCAGAAAACGAAGGGCTCCAACAAATCTGAAGATACAAAGGAAAACAAACTCCCTGCTGAAAAAGTGAAACCTGAAACCGAAACAACGCAGTTACCCAATTATCTTACTGGAAAAGAAAACGTAAAGGACACCAGATCACCACAATTTAATAACAAAAAGATACATGATGATTCTCCAACCAAGATCCAAGAGGATGTTTCCAATCAGTCGATGCAAACAGAAAAAGTTGCTGTCAATGCAAACGGAAAATCAGGCAAACAAAACCAAAAGGTGAAAAAGAACAATAAACAAGAAAAGCAAGCAGAGATAAAAATGTCAAGTGAGAGTGTTTCACAAGATTTGAAAGTAGAAGTGAAGGATGTGGCTGTTCCAGTGTCTCCTGCTAGTGTTGTGCCTGTGAGCAATACTGACAACCAACCGGAAGCTCCAACTCCAGTGAAAAAGAAAAAGAAATCCAAAAAGTCTAGAGCGAGTGTACAGACAAGTCAAGGAAAGGATACTCTTTCAGAGTCAAAGACAGAAAAAACAGAAACCAAGATAACTCAGCAAGCTCAGGAAGCAGTTGCAATTGCCCAAATGAACAAAATAATTAAAGAGGAGCACATTCAAGTCAATAGAGAAGTTATTACCACTGACAGCAAAGACAATCAGATTTCCCTACAACAAAAGGTGCTTCAAAAGCCTGGGAAGGGATCTCCAAAGAAAGGAGTGACAGTTATTCAGCAGCAAGCCGAGGAATCTCCAAGAAAAAGTAGTGATGTCCCAATTATTGTGACAGGCAAGTCAGAGAAAAATGAACAAGTAAAATCCACAACAGGGAGAACAGAGGATTCTCAGAGGCGAGAAGTCCAAGTGTTAATCTCTCACATCACAGAGATACAAAGCATTTCAGCGAGAACTGATTCCAAAACTGTAAAGAGTCTGCTAAATACAGTGCCAGGGTGGCTCATATCTCCAGAAAAGAAACGTGAGCTAGAAGGATTTGCAGCAGAAAGTGATGCTCAAAAAAATGAACATATTCTTTCAAACTTAAGGAAATTGGCACAGTCTAAATTGGTGAATCTAGGAGACAAAACAATAGAGAAGCATGAATCTGAGCCAGTTTCAGAGAAAACACTGTCTGGCTCCGCATCAGCAAGAATATCCAAGATCAGTATAGGTTCTGCAAAGATAGAGAATCAAACCCAAAAAAGGACCTCACATGAAAGCAGGAAAGAAGAGATGAGTCTATCTAAATCTGTCGACCTTCGAGCTCCCTCGCCTTCACTCAGGATGCGTTCACCCTCCCCAACATTCATCACCATTGAGTCTACACGAAGAACCGACTCTCCACAAAGAGTTACGCCATCACCTACTCTGCTACACAGGCCACCCACGCCTCCAACACCACCGCCGCGGAGGTGTGACACTCCGACATCCCGCCTAAACAGAATCACACCCTCTCCGACTTTTGACAGAGCAGAAAATTTGGCTCGACTTAAAGACACCACAGCAAAGCTCTCACGTGGGGTCACCCCACCCCCACTACTCACCAATCAAATCCCAGAGAAGAAATCAGAGATTGTAGAATCGCCTGCATCATTCCATCGGCAAATCAAAATTGATTCCCAGGTTGTGGAAACTTCAGGGACAATGACTGCAACAAAAAAGGCCACAAATAGCTTATCTGAGGAGGTTCAGCAGGCTGATGTAAAAGTTGGGGAAGAAGCTCAGGCTCAGAGTGCAAACAATATGCAATGCATAGCAGGTCAAAGTGACCCAAATCTTCTTGAATCGTCAGATGATTCAGAACCATCCTCGACATCTGTCAAAGAAAAGAGAGAGTTCTTTGAAGAGGCTCAAAAAGCTGACATTAATAAGATCTACGTGCGTAAGGAGCCCATCAATATCCCCGAACGACTGGGCCCAGAGATTGAAGAGTGTGAGGCAAAAAACAAGCACAAAGAAAGCAATGAGCTTCCCATGGCAGACTTATCCAATCTTGTAAACAAATTTGAATCTCCAGAAGAGAAACTATACAGCAGAAAAGAGCCTATCCCACTCACAGAGCGTCTTCACCATGACAGCGAAAGCACAGATTGTGACAAAGAGAAAGTAGACATCCAGGAACAGGAAATGCCAACTTTTGACATCCAGGCGATTAAAAATGTTTTTGAACTTAGCGAGCAAAGTTCTTCATTCAAAGAGGAGAAAAGGGATCAGGCGGAGCTTGTGTCGAGCCTGAGTGAAACAACGGCAGACACTTCAAAGTGGGAAAGGCCTCAAGAGGCAAAGGGAGGCTCAAGGCAGNGTACACCCCTCCCTCCTCAGAAAACCGAGGCAGATACTGTTCCAGCACAACCATCAGGCTTCTCTGAAACCAAATCATTTACTGAACATTTCTCAAATGTTGATGACTTTGGCAATAAGGTCACTGGAACAGTAACATCTGTCACTGAGCACTCACAGAGTGTGTCAAGTCAGCGGGTTCCTTTCTCCTATGCTGATGCTGTTAAAAGAAAAGCTGCAAGACGAACAGAAACATATGATGAAGATGCCACAGAACAGTTGCTGAAGAATTTCCATCAAACATGGACAGAGAGCGAGACAGTTTTCAAGAATCTGAGCTGCACGGTGTCGGAGGAGACATCCTCACAAGCTGTGTCACATCATATGAAGATTGTCTCATCGGGTAAAAAGTGCATGGCATGAAATATCACAAATTAATGGCATGGGCTATGGTTGGATGGATGACAGTGGCCTGTAATAACCTTAAAGATCAAGCTTACAACCATGCCAACACTGCTAAATGTTAGCAAGCTAGCATGTTGTAGCATTGCTGGAAAACATATTTCTCCGTGGTAATTCTGCCTCTCAGGTAATAGATTGTCTAAAGAAGTGGGCGAAGCCACCCTGAGGTTACTTCTTTCAGTTCTTGTGTAGCCCTAACAAGGTGCATACAAATATAAGTTGTTACCTGATCACTTTGATACACTATAATCCAGTACAAATTGGGGAGCCTGAATTGAAGAGTATATTTTGAATGTTGCATTTTTACATCACCATCTTACTTTTTGGAGTCAGACATGATCACAGTTGAACTAAAGGGGAAAGCCTGCGAAAAATTTTAAATGGATCCAAGTGGGGCATTTACAGTAGAAGGCAACAAAGGCCTGTATATACTGTAAAAGAGGTGCAATTTTACTTTGTGATGCCACTCATGACCCAAAACATTTCTGCCTATTTCACTAGACTTGTTTTATATAACTAGTTAATAAGTATATTTTTGGAGACCAAAATAAAGTGATTCCATTGTTTCATAGACATATGTTACCAAAGATTTGTATTTTTTGTTGTTTCAAGGATCATTTTCCAGTTTCAAGCTCTATACCAAATATGCGCAATAATGGCACCAAAAAAATCCATGATGGCAATGCCCAGATTCCAAACTGAGCCTTCAAAATGACAGTTCAGAATCCAATGGGTGACAATGTCATACATCCACTTTGTATAAGTCTCTGGACACTTCTCTTACCCATAGCAACTTTTCAATCACACCTACAGTATGCGTCAAAGCATACCTTGCTTGATCATCTGTTGAAATTTAGCATTTAGGCTTTTTTATTTTAGTTATTAACCTTGGAAAAACATCAAGATTCAGATCCATGATTTGATCCAGTTTTTAACCAATTTGTTAGCATATGTTATTTGCAACAGCCTTTTAAAAGGTGGCCTCCTTATACAAATAAGGCAAATATTCCTGGCATAATCAATGTCATTGTCCATAGGCTGTATAATACTACAACATTTTTATACATGGTATTTCCATATAATGTCATTTTCCAACTGGACCATTATGGTTTATAGTTTATTTCCTTTGTGACAGTTTCATTTGTAATTTTCATAAATTGCCAAAATGCATTTGAGGTTTGCATGAGTGTATTTGCATGCGAGTGAAAAAATGGTCAAATTCAATAATTTTGCATGGTTACTTTAAATGTGTAAATTGAATAAATGTATGTACCCTTTTTAAATAAAAACATTTAACAGAGCTGCTTGCATCATCAAGAGCCATCATAAAAACCCTGTTTATAGTGCTGGAACAAAACAAAAAATCTAAAACTATTTGAATTTTTCTCTTTAAAACAGGTTCGAGTTCCGAAGTCGGAGCTCTGCACAGTATGTCGGAGGAGAGCTTATCCGATGGATGCTCTGATAGTGGACAAAAAAAAGTACCATAAATCCTGTTTCCGCTGTGAACACTGTAGAAATACATTAAGGTAAAGGTCTTTTTTTCCCTGGTTAATAAGACATTGCATATTTAGCATGTTTACATTTGCTATGTGTTTCTCTTACTGTAATCTGTTCATCCCATCTGAATAGCAATTTTTTTCTCTTTTTTTGTCCTTTTCTTCTTTTGGAAGCCTGGGAAATTATGTCTCTCTTCATGGACATTTCTACTGCCTACACCATTACAAACAACTCCTCAAGTCCAAAGGGAACCATGATAACGGACTTGGGCTGAAACCTCCCGGTGGTGGACCTTTCCTGTCAGATGAGAATCTTGAATGGAGATATTCCATGAGCAGCATAAGTTCGGTAGACAAAATCCAAAGAGGTGAAAACGAAATTACTAAAACATTTGATGAAAGTAAATCACACTGCAACAAAATATCTGTAGTTTGGCCTCCACAGGCTGATGCCCCCAAAAAATCCTTTAAAATAGAGGAAGATATTAAGTTAACTAGACCACAGTGGCCCCCTCCAGATAACTCCCCTTCATCTCCCAAACACCAACACAGAAAGGCTGTTCCCAGAAGTGTCCTTTGAAATAGAATTTCCCATGTGCAGATTTTAGTCAAATACACTGAAAGCACAAGAGATTGAATGGTAAAGTGATCCTAGTAAAGAACTGTCCTTTAGGTTTAATTCATGGAATGGTTTTTGAAGGTAATGCTGTTAAGTGATTTAAAAGGGAAACAAGACAAGTAAGAATATGAAAGAATATGTGTATATATTTGTAAATGGTGTGGAAAAGCAGGTTGTTATAGAAAGTGCAAGAAAGGTAGATGTTGGTTAAGTGTAGAATGTGGGTGCAGACCTGAAACAGTGTGCCTGAACTGACTGGTGATAAACCAGTGTGTAATTTTTCCTTCACTGCAGTTCGAATTATTAAAGTTTTTCCTGGTAATTGGCACTCATGCTGCATTTGTCTTACAACCCTGATCTAAGCACGTGTGCTGTTTGTTTAACTTATTTGAACAAGGAAACAGCTTCCAGACAAATTTGAAAAAGAGTAACACAATGCTCTTATTTTGTAACTCAGCTGGATGTCTAAACCTTACAGTTCCCCCTGCTCTTGAACATCAAACAGTAAACCAATCTAATAATTAGATCCAAATTAATTCATCCCATTTTTTATCACCCCATTTGTTTCATTCTCAAGTGAATTGGTTTATTGAGACCTTTCCATTTTCTAGTAATGCATGCCATTTCATTAAAACAATTTCAGTCTGTTGACTCTGCTTTTGTATGATTTTGTCAGGTTTACCTTTCAACATTACATTTTTACATTTGCCTTTTCTTAGCACCTGGTGTGCAGACTACTAAAATAATCTTGGAATAATTTTATTTATAATATTGAAAGTATATAATATAAACAAGTGAATTGGTGGTAATCATGTTGTTTTAGACATTTGTATCCTATTTTTTAGACTAGACATATCTTGCTTTGTACAAGAACATTTCTGATTATGTCATGCTATCAGGCTGGTTCACATACTGTATTGCTGTTCTGAAGGCAATAAAATGTTCAATATCATTGTTTGTTTGTTTGTTTTTTTGTCTGCCTTTTTGTTTGTTCTGATCATTTCTCTTAGGCTAAGTACCCAAGTCTTTCCTTGAAGGAAAAAAAACCTGCACCTTTTTTATTTAAACTTGTTTTTACTATCGACTAAATGTAGCTACATGGCATTCTTAATGTAACCTGACTCGTTGAATGTCAACAACTGCTTTCAGCTTGCCTGTCCCTCCCCCTTCAACAATCTATGTGCTTGCCACTGCAGTAAACAATGACATATGGGTTAGCTTCAATAGTTACCATATAACAGGGTCATCCTTGCATTATCTTATAACTTGATACCCAAATTATCAAATCACTATGCATCCGTATGAGACATGAAGAAAATGTACCGTCACAGTTTGTCAAATGTAGACACCAACAGCAGACAGGGCAAGGTCAGCATATCCCTTTCAGGCTTTAAGAATAATCTTCTTTACATGCAATCATTACCCAGGAGGGAATTTTGGACCACAAATCACAGGTGTATCAAAAGTAGATCATTCTCATATAGGCTAAGCTTTTTAAAAAGGATAACATGTGACTTTGATAACATGTAGTGTGATGCAGAAATAAAGGAAAGCATGTCCCTAAACTGAAATTAAACAGCAAGTCTAAAATAAACTTAAGTCTAAATGTGCTTGCTCATCCTCTTACTGCTCCTTAGTGTGGACCTCTCTGAGCTTATACTACAGTATGCTGACTGATCTTCTGTAAAACTGCAATACAAAATGTTTGTTTTTATTTTATTAACAAAAAAGGGAAACAGTGATGTTTACATTTGAAGCAATAAGTAAAACATACAGTAATGGAAAAAGCAAGTACACTTTCTTTCTTTTTTTTCTTAAATAATAATACAAAATGAAAACTCTGTTTGTCCTCATTTAGGCAAATGCGACATCAGATGAACAACAAAACATGTCATATGACATTTTAAGCCAAAATGCAAAAGCAGTGTGTGATAAACTAAATACACCATTATTGGCTTTGTAAGGGATAAATAGAATCCTGCCACTGCTTGTAAAATACACTTGAATAATTAATCATGAACCAAATATGAGCACCTTTATAAAAGCAGAGATTTGGGACATTTTGCTGGTCTGGACCATTTAGGTGTTTGTTAATACAATTCGAAGATGTAAATAGATCAGCAATGATCTTAAATAACAGAGTCATTTTTTTCTGCTTATCAATAAAGGAAGAGTTTAAGGGCCATTTCTAAATCATCCAAAGTGTATCATTCTATTGCGAGAAAGATTATTTGGACACAGAAAACTATAGAGACAGTTGTTAATCTTCCGAAGTCTTGACATCCCGGCAAATCCGTCCCAAGCTCAGGCTGTACCACGCCGAGAGCAGTGAGAGGCAACTAAGGTCCTCGAGAGCTGCAGTCTTGCAAGTCAGATGATTCCCTGTTTCAACACACCTGATTTTAATTGATGAGTCATTGAGCAGAACTTAAGAAGTTTTTGGATCCATTTAATTTCAATTATGTGTGTTGCGTACCCCTGGCCTATGAAACTGGACAAATCTAAGAGCTTCATCTCAGACATTACAATCAAACCCCAAGACTTTGAACAGGTGAGACCAGAGTTTAGTTTAATTCATCATGGATCCCCGTTAGTCTTCCCCTCCAGTCAGACTATTCTTCCTGGGGTCCAAATACACAACATAGAATTTAAATCATGCATTATCCTCAATACATAATGATAAAATTTCCTAAAATTAAAAGTCAAGACAGTACAATAACTACCACAACAGCAGCAGCAATATTAACGTATTGAATGATATTTATTTTTTTTAAAGAAAATACAAAAAATACCATGACAACAGCAAACCATTATGCGAACTGAACAAAGCACATGAAACAAATATGTCTATTTCTTCACACTTTGCTCAACCCGTACAACTCATCTATGCCTACATCAAAGAGTTTAGGCTTTCAGATCTAATTTACGGCTTTCCCAATAATAGCTACTCTGTTTGATTCTCTCTTGAATTTTAATTCATTTTTTATCCTAGTTATGTTATGTTGTTAGTGCAAGTCCATTCTGATATGTTATTGCTCTATACATTAAATTCCTCTTAAGTGCATGTGTTCTTGGTAGGGGTCGGGTGAAGTGATAGCTTGAGACATGTCTAGTGGCATGCTCATGTCGTGTGCTTGTAGGTTGTAGCTGTCTGTGAACACAACCTTGAAGGTTTTTCCTCGTTACAAATATTAGACAAAAACATCACAAGGCTACAATATGTACAGCTTCGCTCACAGCTAACCAACAGAGCATTAGGATCTGTGTCCAGGGGAGACTG
>JAPMNP010717381.1:0-17404 GCA_029874935.1 Atherina boyeri | reverse complement strand
CCAGTAGGCTAGTCCAGCAAGATATGCGCAATATGGAGCCATGTTCCATATATTGTATGCACTTGAGAGGGGGTAATTTAGGGCGCGTGCTTTTTGATTTTCTATTATGGTGATATTTGACTTTAATACCACGTGGGACCGTGCACAACAAGCATTTTTTATGGAGAACAAATGTAAATGTTTAAAATTGCAAGCTGATTTGTCTTGCTCAATTTGTTTGTTGTGTAAGTTACTAGGGGTATCTCTTAGTAAATTAATAAAATAATAATTTTAGATTTTAGAAGTCTTACGATAAACAGAATAGATCCAGAACAGACAGCAGGTCCAACTGGTTTTCCATGTCAAGCCGTCGTGCCCCGTGGTGTTCTTTGTCTGAGCAGCTCTTGGATCAGACCTGAGACCGTCGTCAGGAATGGCGCGTCTGCCATCTGCAGGACACTGACGGTAAAACCAAAGCTTTTACTTCGGTTTGCAAACACAAGAGAACATATCTGATTTGTTTCATGGTGATGCAACTGCTCTCTTACAATCTTCTATTGTTAATAAGCACATAAAGCTGGATATCTGCTTTCAGAGCAATCTAATAAACTAAACTCCATAACAAAGTAGGCAACCCTCTAGTAGGGGTGCAGTGTTCATTGAGCAGAATAAACATTTATACTACAGAATTTAACAGGCAACAAATTAATTTTCAGCAACCTATGGATGATGAATATGTGGTTTTAGGGAAAAGAGCTGCACAGCCTACTCATATGTATTCAAAACTCAATCATCAAGACTGCAGATTCCAACCACTTTGTCATGGGTTTTAGTTTGTTTCTACACAACAGGGAGTGAGTCTTAAAGGAATTTATGGGATATGATGAGATCACTGTATGATGGTAATGGGGGAGGCCACTGTTCTGCAGCCAGAAAGCACACCACCAACAAGTGAAGTCATGCATGATCCCCGCTGGACTGATCATCTGTTATCCCACAGCCATCTGGGTGAGACCTCGGGCCTGCTTATGTCTTCAAACAGCAGTGACATCAATATAAAACACAGATGAGTCCAAAAAAAGAGAAACAAGTCATCACATGATCCATCTGCCATCACCTGTAGAAACATACTCTGCCGTGTCAATACCTTGTTTAAATTGGAAGTATCATTACACCTTGTGTGCCATGTTATTCATGCGGTCTTGTATTGCCCGTAGTTAAACACTGAGGGAGGTTTTACCCAATAAAAATACAGCATGTGGAGCCGTTTTAACTGAAAACAAAACCAAGCTTCCATGTGTCTTATATCAGCCAAGTGCCATGCTGTCAAAAGATACCATCTCTGAATCTGGCCCATCTAGCCATTGGCTTATGCAACTAATTAACTTCATATACCAAAATTTGAATTTAAATTAACAATTGAGAGATATCATCAGGGGACACAAAGCACCCCACGAAGAAGTTTATGATGGGAAAAAAAAGGAGTATTAGAGAAGGCAATCGGTGAAGTAAGGAGGGCTTTTAAATGAGGGGATATCTCCAATTACAATCCACTGAAACACTTGTCAGCATTAATGAAATGTTTGCTGAGAGCTTGCTATTTGTGGCTGCTAGATTAGATGATGCTGCTCCACTGCCCCCACTAACAATTATATTCATGCATATTCTTTTTTTTTCTTCTTTTTATTTACCTTCTTGCTACTATAAGAACTGTCTGACCTGCAACTTTACTGACAACTGTCCGAGAAGTAACAGAGTAAAACAATACTGTGCAATGGGTGAGATATTCAATTCCTGTTGAGACAATGCATCTGAAAAGCAACTAAAAGGAAAAAAAGGGGGAAAATGTCAGCTTCTTTTATTGTTTTTAAAGAATTACATAATGCAATAATCACAGTAAAGACAAACTGCCCCCCACCCCATATCAGAGTTGTGCAAGCTTACAGTTAAATTTAAAACTGGATGCAAGATGTAAAACCTTTTTTTTTTCCTTTTTTTTTGTCAGCTCAGCTTTTCAACTCAATTGTACAGGGAGCAGAGCAGTAAAGCTCTGAAAGAACAGACCAGCTCTTTAGCCAGTTTGTTTGCATACAATGACGGCTAAAACTAGTTGCCGACATGATTACACGTATTTCTGTGCAGTAACTTGGAGGATTCATCAGTACTTCAGGGAATCGTTCCTAACCACTGCTATTGGCTTTCTTGAGGATGAACTGAAGCACAAGCCAGGCCAAATAATTTTATCAAATTTGTGCAGTATGTATTCCCAATTAAAGTGACATCACATAAACCTAATTAGTATAGATGCAACCTGCAACTTGATTTTCCAGTGCATGGTTTTCTCATCAAATTGATTACCCCGACTCTGCAAGGAAGTGCACCACACATACACACGTATTTGTGTGCTATTGTAGACAGATTTAAAAGTATTTGCGATCTTGTGATCTAATGTGACTCTTCATCAGCTTGAACGACTTAGTGAGGTGCTTAACTTTGCCAGTCAAATATCATTGTAATCACAGGTTACAACTGAATGAGGGCCAAAATGCACTGCTCCCTGTCAAATCCCAGGAAAATACATCTGTTTTGTGCAAAATAAATCGAGTTCTGATATGCAAGTATCACAGACATAAAAAGAAGCTTTGCATCCTCTTGCAAGTTCAGTTACTGGCCTGTGGCACATACTAATCCTATTCTACAGTCTATCATGATTAAGAATGTACAGACCATTCAGTGACTTCATGCAAGAGGAGGCAGAGGGTCAACCAATCACACAAGCATCTCACACACACACACACTCACATACTACACCAGCCACTTTAGCATAAACTGCAGTCAGTAACAAGTCAATAGTGTTGATTATTTGTTCTTCTACCCTACTGTGTATTGTGCTGTCAGGTCATTAATTGCAAAAAGGATAATTGAAAACAAAAGCAAAAAAAAAAAAAAAAATCTATAATACATGTGGCACATCTGTGCTCAAAAATTAAGCCCAGAATTTCAAGGAAACAAAAGTTTAGTCATTTCTTTATAATCAAAAGACATGCTTGAATGATAAATGGAAAGATACAATGACACTGGGATATCACAGCACGCCAAATTGGGAGAAAAGAAAAAAAAATCTAAGTGCACATAAATATGAGTCCCTTTCTTTAATTTGTGAGGAGGTAGAGAGCCTAAATAGTTTGCTAGTCTGCCTATGTTGATGCATGTGGCATCTCAGGTGCAATATTGATAAAACCTGTGGAGCTTTCTGCTAACAAAAGCTTGTGTCAACGAGGGGGTGATGGGACCACAAAAAGTATTGCAGCAGGTCAATATCCAACGTTTCCTCTGATTCTTTAGCTGCTTTGACATTTTTAAGTTGTACAAAAATGATCCAGTAATCACTGATGGGCAATGGAGGAGTTACTGTGTACAGGCAGCCATCAGGCTCACTGGCTTCAGCTCTGAGGTAGGATCTAGAATACCAAAAGGGAATTTTTGTTTCAGCTCAGGTGCATTAAAGGGACTAAGCCATGACAATCAGATATGAGGTGATGCCCAAGTTCCAGCAATGAGAGCTGGACAAAAATATTCTCAGGGTGAAGTTGTTGGCCCATTAGTGTGTGTGGGGGGAGGGAAAGGAATAATGCCTATTTTGGATTTTTTTTTTTTTAAAAAGGGGGGTATTCTACATACAGAGCGCCCCACATAAAAAGGCACTATTTTCAATTTATCCCTAAATGCCACCATTACTCTGTGCATGACCCTGTACAACGCCCAGCATCCCCACCAAAGGGATACTCAATGCTAAGGTGCCTGCCTAACTCGAACATTTTATCACTTGCCACCATCATCTTAAATGGGAGATGTGGTTTTTTTCTTTTCTTTTTTCTTTTGTATTAGATAAAGCATTAAATAGAATGGGAAATAAATACATTAACTTTATATAAATATGCGGGCCCTTATGTCCTAATTGATGCATGTTTAAGAATAAAATAAACCAGGAACTAAACTGCACAACCGTAAAATACACCATTATGAGAGCATTGTTAATTGTGAGTTAGTCTTAAAATTTATGTCATTAAATCCCATCAGCTATGACTGTAAATCCCTGCGTCAAAATGCATTTAATGAACATGTTACTGTAATTTCATGGGCAGCCCCTTCCCATTCACCTGGGTGAAAAACGAGAAAAAAAGAAAGGAAAAAAATCAGTGATCAAATCAAGGAAGTCTGGTCCCTTTATATAGGATTATCTTTTACATTGATTTAATGTCATATTGGTAATTGTGTATATATAAAATTCCTCAACCGGCCCCCAAAGAACCCAGCCCAAGAGACAAAAGGATAAAAGGAAATTTAAATCAGATTCAAAGTTAATATGTTGTCATTTTTTCCCCCCCAAAGCCGTTTTTTCCACCACGGCTAAAACCTGGATTTGTCCACGTACATACAGTAATATATACTTTGTAATCTTTCAACATCTCTGGCTATGTACAAGCTATACAAATAAAGAGCAGGCTGACGGCCAGGTTCTCTAAGCTGTGCAGAGGGAGCAGTTGGTTGGGAAGTCTCCCAGTCTCCCGGCTCCTTCCCCCGCAGTCTGCCCATACAGGTGGCTGTTCTGCTTCACTTGCGATCGTCGATGGTCTTAATGAATTCCAGTGCCGCGGTGAACTGCATCCACCAATAGCACTCCTCCCCACTCAGCCGGCTGGCGTAGAAATTATTGATGTACTGAACGGTGGACAGCAGGCAGGGCGGGTTTGCCTGGAGGGGAGGAGATGTGGGGATGGGCTCACATTAGCCGCTCAAAGAACCTCATGCAATGGCATACAGATTATAATCAGAAATATGTAAATATGTAAAATATATGCACACAGGTTACCAGATAGCAGTCTTTATGGTGCACTGCAATTACGTTAATTTTATCAGAGGATTTTTAGGTGATTATTCTTAATCTTCATTGACAAGAAGTCAACAAGTGATAAGTACAAAACCTTGGAAATGAAAAAGTTTAGAAAATAACAATAACTATTTAGCCAATGTCATCGAGAGCAGTGAAAGAATGAAGACTTACCCTTATGAGAACAAAGACAAGCACAGGGACAAAGTCATCTGCTCCTGGCACAGAGTCTTCATTTGCTAGACTGAGAAGGTTCATGATGGTGGAGCACATACGCAGTATGCACTGGACTTTGTCTCGCGGCGTCTTATATGCGTTGATGGTTCTGATCTCAGCCTGAGCAGAGGGCCAGGGAGTTTCTTTCAGATAAACCTAAACCAGGAGAGATAAAACACTTATCAACCTATGAAAGCTTTGAATAACGAAGCCTGAATAAAATACATAACTTCAGCATAGAGACAGTAAAACATGATGATACCTCTGGGATTTGAAGTGCTTTATGATTTGCTGTCACAACTTTTGAGAGCCGCTGGATATGTTCATAGAAGAGCCTGTGTGTGACAAAACAATTTAGCTTTGGACCACACAGAGTTCACATATGGTTCATTCCAAGAATGCAGTTTTTCTCACAATATCTATCAAGATATTTTTTTATATGGTCCCACCCAAAGACTAATAAGTGGTCAAGTCATTTCAGCTCTCTTCCTGTTCAGGCGAAGTTGTCCTAAAATGCCTATCCAAAGCAAATCCAAAGTACAAATGAGCATCTAGAGCCATATGGAGTAAATGCTTTGGTTTTGGTCTCTTTTGAAAGCCGATTCTGAACATGTTTAAATCAGTTAAAATCTTTCATTTAACTTATTTGGGATCGAGTAACAAAAGTTTAAAGACACTGCAAGAAAAGCATTATATAATTATTTTGTTAACCGATGCATGAAGATGACTAGTTGGAAACATGACCAGACCAAAGATTGACACCTTACCAAGTTATAGTCACAGATTGATAACAGAAATAAAAAATGAAAAAGTAGAAAAAATTAAGAGAAAAAGAGTATTTTTGTTTTGTTTTTTTCTCTTTCTTCTTATGGCATGTTCAGTTGTTCGCTAAAAACCAGCTCAATAGAAATCTTTCTCTATTTAATATTTTGTCCCCCGGGTTTATCCTGGTCACAATTGTGTGATTCCACGATATAGATTAGGGTAGATTTATTTAGGTGCTGATCTAAAGTTAAAAGTGATCTATAGAACTTTTGTTCCTCCCGGTCAGTAGTCAGGGTTTTCATACTCAACCGCTCTTGCTCCTAACGTCAGCTGCACCAGTTGCCAGGTTTACAGGGGAGAAGCCGTGATTATATAGTCTGCCGTGATGTCAAGCGAAGAGTCTTGCGTGGTAATGCATTGGATTCTTTCTTGTTTGCCATATGACGCTATTACACACTACAACAATCACCGTGTAAAACATGTTTAGATCGCAAAAAGTGGACGGTTGTAAATGCGGATTAGCAAACGATCTGGCATCCCTTGTGCTCCACTTCTTATGACATCAACGGCCTGATGCGGTTGGCTGAGAGACACTTGCTGTCCAGGGGGGCGAGGCAACCAAAGGAAAATATTTACGTTTTTATCCCCCCTAAAAAAAATATAAAAACATCATTTTTGGTCAAAATATTAATTTTTCTCCAAAATGAACACTTTAATTCTACACCCCTTTAGATGTTCTGTGGGTGGATTATTGTTTAAAAAATATCAGTTTTTATGAGAAAGTTTTATAGATCACCTTTAAGTCTGGGTATATATTGAAAACAACAGAATATGGAATGTTTATATTTAGAAAGAGCTGCAGGTCCATTTGAAAAGATGCCACAGCTGTGGGATCATATAGGAGAAACCAATTTTAAGAAAGAAAAAAAAAGGTTTTTTAGAACTGGACTGTTGGGACTTTAGTAGGGAAAATATCAATCAGTAGATAACCACAAGGCTTGAAAAATGTCAAAATATAATAATCATTTAGATTACTGCTGGTGCTGATTTTGTCAAATGTTGTCACCATATATCAATATGCTTGGCATCACTAGAATCACATCAATTTTAACTTTCCAACAATATTTCTTGCACAGCCATTTATACGCCACACTTCTGTGTATAACAAAGTACAGTTAAAAGACAACTTTGCAGTAAACACCATCTAAAATCAAAATTCAAAGCTTAAATCTACCTTAACATATATGTGCATATTGCTCAGAGAGTAAAATTACTTATACTGGAGGGAAAAGGCCTTAATAACAGATTGCCAACATGATTTTAGATCAACAAAATAGATTTTGGCATTAAGCGATAAAGCGCCCATAAATTCATGTTGCTACTCACTTAAATTTCCGATTGCAAGGATTATTTGCTGCTATGCAATGGAATTTCATTGTACTCAATGAAATATAAAAACATTTGAGATAACTCATATATTCATATGTACATATGTCAAACAAAACTCCACATACAGTAGTTTCAGTTCCAAAGCCTCCTTACAAAGATAAATTCAGTCCTCCCTAGTGATACAGTATGTTTGGCCCTGTGGGTAATACAGCTACTCACTGGTCTCTGAGAATATCCCCATCCTGATTGGGGTAAAAGGCCAGTTTGAAGATGCGGTTCATAACGCTGCGCTCGATAGCCATCTGGGCATCCTGCAGCTGGTCCTCGCTTGCATACTGCCAAATGGCATCACGGGCCATGGCACCATACAAGTAGCGCAGAAAATCCTCCACTGCTGCTGTCTTGTCATCAGCTGCTGTGCACCCCTGGAACGCTGGAGGGGAGCACAGAAATGGCAGATTTAACCCTTGCATGAGATACTCAGTGCAAATTCCCTGACTCAGAGATACTCTGATTTCTTAATAGTGCCGTGCTGCACTTTGTATCATGAATAGAATTACAGCATATTCATTGGAAATAGATCAAATATATACACCAATACAAACACATGTATGATTTGATATTTTGTAAATCATGTGTAGCATGCTAAAAGTTGCACAAAGTAGACTTCAAGGCTAGAAAGTCTATTAGCTATTGGATAACTGGAAGATGAAGGTGTTGAAATACCTTTAATGAAGCCAAGCATCTTGGCCTCCATATGCTCAAGTAGTAGCCGAACGCAGACAGTGGTGAAGTAACGGTTGGCCACCTCCTTGTCTCTCAGCACCCTCTGAAGGAGCCTCTCCAAATGCGCCTGAGATGTCTGAAGGCCCTGACGACACCTGGTTAAATAAGCTATGTATGGAGCCCGCTTTCTAAAGGAGAAACACAAAAGATGTTTTTCATTATTTCTACAGAACCAGCAGTGGCTACTCACCCCAACTGCCTGAAACACGTGTTTCATACAAAGAAAAGATTAAACTGAGAGACCCGTGAGGTTACCCCAAGTCAGGTCGCTGAATCTTTCCAGAGATCTAGCTTTACCTGTAATCCTCCGCAATAGCACCCAGCAGCTTCCTGCAAGTGCGCGGATCAAAGCGGCCAACGCAGCGTGTGGTCTCCTGGATCTGGGCCATCTGGTTTTTATCCTGAAGGTTGATGGCTTCTGCTAACTGGACCTTCAGGAAGCAGACAATCTCATTGTCTGAGAGAAAGAGGACGAAAGAGACAGCAATGAGCAACACTTCTCTTTGCAGTTGAAAGAAAAGTTGGTGCTCTGATCTAATACACCCGCCACCTCCAGGTGACAATGTGGCCATGTAGCAACAGATTGGAAACATTTAAGAATTAATGTTAACCATCGGATGTCACTTCACTGCCTGCTGTTGTCCTTCTTCTGATTATGAAGATGGCTCTAAGTAGAATGTAAGAAAAGTGTGACTTTTCTGAAAATTCAATAAGCATCCATTCTTTTATGTGACAAGGCAACCCATGTATAATGGTCTTTACAGGAAAGGGGAGTTTTCTCCCAACCTTTCCCCAAACTTTTGAAGGTGAATCAGAAGTTGAAGGTTGTGCAGAATTGCTTTCTTGCTTAAGGACACTTTCAGCAGGTTGGATGCTTGCCAACAACAAGAGCAAGCACCTTACTCCCTGTGGAGATGTGATACAATGGTACCTACACACTGGAAAAGTTGTAAAACTTCCACAGTGAAAAAGCTGTAAATTCATATAAATTATTTATCATAATTAATCTTTAAATCCATCAATACTTAAAAATGCTTGAAGTGAAAGAGAAGACAAACTGGGAAAAAAGTAAGTGAATGAGGACTCCTACCTTCAGGATCCATGTGATCGGGCAGACCATTACGTGTGGTTGCCGGTGCCATAATGGGAAGAGCCACTGAGTCTGCAGAGCACAGAGCCAATCTCAACTTCTTCTTTGCATCACTGGAAAAAGAAAAAGAAAAATCGAATTAACAGCAAAGACAAGAGAGCCTTTGTTTAGAAAACTATAAAATGGTTTTAGCGACTCTTTATACAATGACTGCATAGGATTTTTAGTGTGTGACCTGAAAGAGAACTTGGAATCATGTTGCTGTGCCGTCTGACTGGCCGAGTCTGGGAGGTCATCATTGGAAATATTTTGCAGGTTATCTTCTCTCGGAGAATCATGCACGTTATCCTCAACACAAAGATCTGTAACAATAGAGAAACCCAACATGAAAATCCATTCATTTGTGTACTGCATGCATACCAGTTTTTTGTTTGTTTGTTTGTTTGTTCCCTTCCTGACCTCCTGCTCCGTCATAGGAGGCTCCTGCTGTTGCTCCATCACTTGGGCTGGTCCTCTTGATGTTCCTGTACTTGTCCAGGATGTCCTCAGCTGCCTGGGTTTGGGTGCTCTGTCTGGGCATTGGGTCATCTGAAATAAAAACATACATGCTGCCTCAGAATAAACCCGTAATAGTGGATGTGTTCTAACAATAATTGAACAAGCACAAACAAGTGCTGACCTTGTGGGATTCGGTCCTGGGCAGTTTCATCTTTCTCCTGTTTGTCCCTTTTCCTGAATGCTGCGATCGGAGCTGTGAAAGAGAGACTAGAGTTAAATTTTACTATAACCTGATGACAGACTGATTGTGAGTCACTTGCTGACAGCTGCTTTGATAAATCTTTGCTGTTTGGTGTTACTTATGAGATGTACAGTGATGAAAAGCCTCACAGTCTGATGTGTGAATACAGTATCAAAAAAGAAAGCAAAATAAAAAAGGAAGCAGAAGTGCATTTAAATGGTGAACTAAGCCTTTTGCTTTGTAGCAGAATATCATAAATGTCCACTTTAACTCATAAACATTCAGTGCATAGAGATGTAAACCATCCTACTGATGCTTGTATGATTAACACAATGGTGCCAACAGGACAAACAAATTACAGAGGCTACCCTTTGGCAACACATAGGAAACATCGGGTGAAGCATCTCTACTCTGATATTCTGTATTACGCATACAATGGGATGACAGTCTAGCATAAAAAAAAAAATAGTAAAATGAAAACTGAGGAGGGGTGTTTCACAAGTGCATGGATGGGGAGTGTGACTGTGTGAACTCAGGCTGCACCATGTCACATCACAGATCTACAGCTCTAAGGCAGCATCTACAAAGCAGCGTGGCGCGCAGCTGCTGGCTCCAGCAGTAAAGCTAGCTCAGTGACGACAGCACAGAATCGTTACCTGGGACATCACTCTCAGCCGTCCAATACAGCACTGTGAGGAACACAACAGACAGGGTTGGCCTTTCGAGCACACGCTGCTGCTCTGCTGGACAACTGGCTGTGCCTCCCCATGCAGAGCAACAGGACAAACACAACGGACTCTACAGTGGTTTCAAGAGTGGCTGGAGGCTTAGGCTTCACAGCTTTTGAGCTTGTCATGTGTCTAGAGTTCTCCATTTTATCTAATCATTGTCAATTTTTTGTTTACAAAAGAAATATCATTATCTCAAAGAGTAATAAGCAGTCTTTCCATGTTGGCACAGCTCATTATAGCCCAGACAGATGTATGAGAGATGGCTATAGAGTAGAACTGCAACAAGAGATGTGTCATCTATCAGTGCTGATGACAGAGAGGTCTATCTAATGACCATTAGCCGCAGGCTGACAGCACTGCTGGGAGGGCTACAGCCATACAATCTACACGCTAAAGCTCCTCTCATGACTGATTAAATTTGAAAAGTCCAAATAAATCCACAGCTTGTGAGACCTGAGTGAAAAAGAACTGGACACGTCTCTGGAGAAACTTAAAAATAACAAGAAACATCATTTTCCAATTGGAACTCCATCAGCACTGGAGTGGACCTCATGGATCATCATTCTCCTTCTCATATTATAAATTGGTTTTGTTCTGCTCTTTAAAGTGCGATATGTCCAGTCAGTAGTGATTAAGAGAACTTTTTTTCCTCCACAACAAAAACAAATGGGCGATCCAATCGGAAGAATCACTTTCAAATGAATAAAAGTTCATTTTTCATTTTAGAAAAGAGGACCTGTTTAAAATGACCAAGTGACTTGTTTCCTTACCTTTGGGAATAGCTGACACGAAACGTTTCTTCCACCATGGTCTGTTGCGATCAGACTTCTCATCATCACTGTCTTTTCTGTCCTCCACCTTTCAATGGGAAAAATTAAGAAAAGAAAAATTGGACACTAGCAACACGTTTACTTAAAAGCCTTAAAAACTAGTAATCAAAGACATTTTATTTCCAAGCTGTTCTTAAGCAGCGTTACAAAGAAAATAACTTATCACTGTTTACCTCTCCTTTCAGAGAGTCCTTGCTTGGTGAAGAGGATGGTCCTGAGGCGAAAGCCCCAGCAGGGTCGCGCTCCTCCACTGCCACCCGCCTGTTAAGGCCAGGGTCACTTGTGGGCCGGCGGCCCGGGCACACAATGTCAGAACTGCGACTGCGGACCAGCCTGTCAGGGAAGGAGTGGCGCTGCTTGGTGAGCTCGAGCTCAGCCTGGGCCAAGCAGTGAGGCGTGAAAAGAGAGTGGCGGTTCTCCGGCCCCAGGGAGCTGGCTTCAGGAATAGGAGGATCGGGGGGAGGATGAAGGGGCCTGGGATAGTGCACTTTGGGCCTAACTATTGTCCCAGTGGAGGAGCCTGAGGTAATAAGGCAGAAAATAAGAGTGAGAAAATGTTTACTATTTCTGCTCAATAAAACTAGACAATACTTCTGCATCTCTTTGCACAGGTAGTTTTTGTTAAGTCACTTTCCAGCTCACTGCAAATTATTTTTAATAGTTTCATAATTTCTTCCAAATCCTAGGATCAACATAACGAAAAATAATGAAATTTATGAAGCATCTAACAGTTTTTTTCTAAAAAAAAAGAAAAAGAAAAAGAAAAAAANACATAAGTAGTGAAAAAAAAAAACTCCAATGTAGGTGAGAGAGCTAAAGAGAGATGTTGGTGGGAGACAAGCCCTAGGTGTAGGTAAGCCACCTGTTCCAAGGGTAGACTCTCTCCTGAAAAGCTTCCAATGGCAGCCCTGTGCCATGAGCACAGTGGGACAAGGGGACACTGCCAAAGAGCCTGGGGTGAGGTCTCTAAACCTGTCATCCCTTCACCTTGCCACAAGCTCGCAGCCACTACCATTCCGCTATCACATATTTACTTCCACAAAAAAACAATAGGCAGACACTGAATCAGGAACTATTAGGAATCAATTAAGATAGTAAAGGAGGCCAAATGGTGAGACATCTTACTTGCACTTCTAATAAAATGTCTTGTAATTGGGGTAGCGGGATACAGGAATGATTTTGGTTCATTTTGCACAGCTCAAGCTGTTCTGTGACTCCATGGCATTAGGGCAGGTATGTAATGATACTCAATTCTTGCTCTTATTGGCTGTAAAACATTCTGAGACTGCAAATTACCTTCACCAGAGGAGAGGGGATCAAACATGGCTAGTAAGGAATCAGCCTGTGAGGGTGGAGATGTCGGGTGGTGGGCTCCTGCAAAAACACAAAAGTATCAGGCAATTAAAAGCAGTTATGAAAACAGACCCTGCTGTTTTATTTTCTTTTATGAAGTTTAGTTAAAATACATATATCCTGATGTTCAAACCTGACTCACCAGTAAAGGAGAGAGATAAGGAAATATTGAAGAACGCAACGATTAAAGTTTAAGGGACGAAAAAGTGATTTATTTTTCTGGCAGCTGTAGAAATGACAGTGATAGATGGCTCTGGTTTGTCCAGATTTGACCAAACACCTGCATGAAGGCTTAGCCAGCCTTGTGGGAATGTGACTCTTTCCTACCGTGGCTTGATTCCTCCCCATCTGGACTGGTCACAGAGTCCTTCCCACCAAAATCTGAGCTGCACTCTGATCGCAGGTCTTCGATCTTGTTGGGGATGTCTTCTGAAGTTGCACTGATACCTGTAGCGCCCACACAAAAAAAAGATACTGTTGTGCTGACACTCAGGACAAAAAGTATCTCAATATCACCTCTACGGTGAAATGTTTTAGTCTGGTCGCTAAACCCCCTCCCATTCTCCCACAGAAACCCTGCATGTACAATGGTTGTAAAACAAAAGAGGATATTTTTCTCTTTAGACTATGCTGTATGGTCTCTCTCAGTTGGGAACCCACTGGGAACTTTAAATTGGTGGCGTAAGCTCCCGTGGGTTAAGAGAAAGACACAGGTAAGAATGATCATCAGAAGCAGACTATCCATCGGCTGGATCCTGTGGGACTTTCTCCCGTGAGCTGAGCCAGGAATGTCACCGCTGGCTTCTTAATCTAGGATACTACTTCATGCACGTCAACGTAGCATGTCTCCCTGAGCCCACGGACAAGACAACCAGCATTAACCTCTGGGTCAAACAGAAAAATTCACACCGATGCCATTATGCAGGTTAACAACCCTCCCAGCAACAAACATGACCGTTCTACACAGAATCAAGGAGAGTGAGAAACAATTTGTTTTTGGGATTTTTCTTTCTTTTTTTTTTTACTTTAACATAACATCGTAGCTCATCTAATGACTTTACAAAGGAGTAAAAGGACTTAAGGGTCAAACACGAAAATAGGGCTGATAGTTTCAGAAGGAGAAAAAGAAATTCTTAAATTTAATGACAAATTCATAAACCAAGTGGAGGCAGTGCAGAAATGAAGTTGTTAGATTTCTACCTGAAACAACACTGAGGCCCGGCGTACTGGGCCTCGAGCTGACTTCTCTGACCTCTGTGTCGTCAGAGGTGCTGCCAACTCCAGAGCAACTCTCCAGTTCCTGCAGACGCTCCTCCTGCTTCAAGTCTGGAGCTTCTGCAGATGAACACAAAACAAAACAAAAAATTAAATAAATTATATTGTGATCCCAAAGTGAGGCAATAATGTGACCTGTTATCATCTGAAGTGTGCATACAATCTAAGTCTTACGGAAAACTCAAAAACCAGTTATCATTGCACCTTTGTCCAGATGATGGTCACTCTCCAATTCCACCTCCATAATTATTTTATGGACACCTAATTATTATTAGAACACCAAGTATGCACATATGTAAGAAATATATCAAAGCATACATTATCATATCTTATAACTGCCAATCCAAACAATAAAGCTACTGCTTCCAATTCTTTGGCTACCCTATGGAGCTGTTGGGTCAAACCCAAAGGCTTCAAACTAACAGCAGAGCTCATTTGCATGCTCGTTAGTAATAATGTGTTGGTGAAGTGCTCTTCGGAGTGTAGTTTTCTGCTGCCTGGCCATGAAACAAGCACTCTACTTGAAGCAAGCTTGCGATCACACCATTATTGAGGCAAACAGGGGCAGCAAACGGAACAAAAGGCAATCAAGACACTCATGCATGTCATTTCTGCACCACACATATTGAAACAGTGCATTACTTCAATTAACACAGTCCCAAGTTTCAAAGAAACACTTAACACTGTTAATAAAGCTCTCTATTGATTTTTTCAAAACACTGGTTTTCAAAAATGGGGATTCAAGCGCAGAGTTACTAATTGCTATAAGGCTTGGTCTGTATGTTCACTTTGCAAGAGCAGATAAAGTAGAATGTGCACTTTGTAAGAATGTATTTGCATTAAAACAACACGACTGATAAAACATTCCCTGGGAGATTAACAACATAAAACTGACTTCAAATCAACACCATGTTAAGACTTGCCAGATTAAAAAAACAGCACTATGTGAGCCGAGTGTAAACCGAGGACAGCTGCTGTCCTTGTGCCTCCCTCCCCACTGTTCTGTTACAGGTGCAAACACACCTGGTGGTCCCTCTAAGGAAACTCTTAGCTGCCTTTTACTGGCACGGGCAGATCTGCCCTGAAAGACAGGCAAGTGCACACAAATATGATGACAGATGCATGCGCACATTTTTAGTATGGAATGCAGTGCACCTGCACCTGGTGTCCCATCCCCCACTATAGTGAAAATACATAAATATGCACACATGTACAATCAAACACATATCTGAGGCTGTCAGGTAGATGGAGAGCAATAATCAAGAAACCAGTCAAAGCAAAGGGTGTGTATAAGCAGAATAAAGCTGTATCCCCACCTGAGTCACTGGGAAGGACCTCCACACTCCAGGCTTCACTTGTGGTCTCAGAGATAGTAGAGCCATAGGGGTCAAGCAGAACTGAACCTGAGCCAGGAAGACACAGCAGGCTGCCAAGCATGTTCTCTGCAGCTGCCCCTGTGGATGAAAAAGAGACAGAGGGTTAACCCTCTTGAGCATCATAAGCATAGGAAATAGTTGCATCTACAGTTGCAAATTCACCTATTTTTCATATTCAATACAAGCAAGCATTATTTGAAACAAAACTTCCTGAAAAATAGTCAATCCCACTGGAGTGCCAGTACAAACAATGACTATTTTCATTATCAATTGATCCCTCAACTGCTTTTCTTAAATCAACCATTTATCAACTCAACTTGACAAAAAAAAAAAAAGACAAAAAAAAGAGTGGGCATATATTGGCTTCTTATAGCTAGTTTTGAATGACAGTATAAACATAAATGGGATATGAGAACCCAAAACTAGTCTTTTTTTTTGGCTTGATGAGTAACTTGTTTCCACATCCACAACATCGTATTCACATTACAGTGCATCTTAATTAAGAAATAAACTGTTCCATCACTTTGTGTTTTGGAGTATGACTTTCAAATTGAATAGCTTTATGGCCTGAGATAAGCAAAATATGACCCACTGAGACCCATGAAGGGGTTCAGACTCAGAGACAGCTCAGCGAGGAGCAGGCACATAGACCACTGTGCCAGAAGCCGGAGGTTAATGGTAACATCTCATCCCACACTGGCCTCCAGGGCCATGACTTTGAGCTGTTGATTAAGCCTAGCATAATTCACAACCAAATTACTGCTATGTCCACCTCCCCACAAAGTCCTCACTACCTTGTCCTTCCATCTCCACCTGGGAAGCTGTGGCTTAACAAGGCGGAAGAATGCAGAGAAGGAGGGGGTTGAGCGAGCAGGTGTGAGTGGGAGTTAGTGTCCAAGGCTCATGACCAAAAAGTCAACCTGTGGTAGCTGCACTCCCCACTACTAATGCTTCCACTTCATGGCACACACACCATGAGCACACACACACGCATGCCAGCACCCAGACAACAGTGTGTGCTGCTGCTGGCGGGGGCAGGGCTCTCATTGGCAGTGGGAGAGCTCCATCCCGCTGTCCATGTTTACAGTCTTCAAGGTAGGGGCGCAGAGTACTTGTCTTTCAGGTGGATGATTAAATGAGTGGCACAACAAGAAGTGAAACAATTAGAATTTCTGCCTCATTATCATGGTAATCTTATCAGTGGGATAATGAGGTATTAATGGATATTTAATGTGCATCTCATAACCCAATCCCTTGGAGAAAACACATAAGGAAATCGCTGTAAATTCACTTAATGATGGAAAAGTCCCCCAACGCCATATTCCGAAGAATGAAAAATGGTCGATGCAAATGAGAAGGAACCAAGGTCAATAAGACTGCAGGGACTGAGTGAATGTCAGAGAGAGAGCGAGCTAAGCAGGGCGAGGAATGTCAACAAAAAGACTGAAGCCAAGGAGACAGGCAGGGTCTGAATGACATGCAGAGCAGACTCAAGATATTCTGGCTACTGCTGCTTTCACAGTAAATTAACCTGTTAAGTTTTCCACCAGCGTTTCACTACCGTGGTGATAGACCACAGACTCAACCTCCAGAAAAACTAAGGATGGTTTTATTACAGCTATGCAATAAATATTAAACATTAGTTGAAAATTATATATCATCGTTATTATAGTATATTTAGTAAAACTAAAGAGTCACTGTTAATGGAATGAAAAGCACAAAATATATTTTTGTTACTTTCTGTTAAAATCTTTAGATCTGTTCATCTGTTTTGTATTAAAATGATACCACACGTGTCACACAATTTGGTAAAAGGTATACAAAACAAATAAAACCATATAACTACATTTTCAAAAGAAGCTACTAATAAACTGATGGCACGACAAATCTACCTCTTAAGTCTAAATCTTTCAAATTTACAGATATCATTAACTAATTAAGTAATGGAAGTTATCTTTAATGTTACATGTTTATATGCCACATG
>JAPMNP010717379.1:4778-23387 GCA_029874935.1 Atherina boyeri | reverse complement strand
CAAACACACACAAACACATATGTGTGGGATTGCAAATGTCTGTGCAAACATACATTCTTGTTGTCCTTTTGTACAAATGATCCGTTGTGATGTCGCAGGAAGAGACCTTCCCAGAATTGTTTTAGTAATTATGTTTATTAGGTTTTGTGCATGTGTCATGACCAACATGATTGCTTTGAAAACAAGCTTAGCCGTTGTGTGTGCCCCAAGATTAATAACATTGGGCTTAATGAAGTGGGAAATTAAAGTTCATCTTGCTACACGTTCATACTTATTAATACATGTTGTGCAGAAATTAATGAGCAATGCCTTGCCATCATCTGCGCTGGCAAACTTAAAAGCATTTCAACCATGACTCTACAAATATACTCAGAGCAATATAATAATATATCATCCTAGCACTTCACTAGTCGCCTAATTGTTAAAACGTGTGAAAATACTGAATATATAAACTCTCAGGGTGAGGTACAGTTGCTAATGATATCCTAAGCAGATGGTCTTGGTGAAATAACGGAAGCTACCTTTGATCTTGACTAATCTCTTTTGGATAATGACGCAAAGGCACAAGTTGGGGAATGTGAAAATGCGGGACTAATGTGCTGCTCAGCATTGGAGAGTGAAGGATAAAGAGATGAGGGGAGGAAAGGAAGTGACATGAATGAATCTGAGGGGAGTCTGAGGAGTGTCTAGTGGTGTAGTATTGTGGCATTGTGGGAAGTGACCGTGTTGTTGCTCTGCCGTCACCACGGCCGTGTCTCCCGGGAGTCTGGGCCACTGTTTGCCATTACCCCAACGCCAGGAGAAATATCACACATAGCAGGACTGGCGTGCTGGGGGCTGAAATGTCAGAGCAGGAGGGAGGTTTTCAAACTCTCCTCCGTTAGGAGGACGTGCAGCAGCAGGCTGACGGACACGGCAAACACTCACAGGCACCTACGCAAACAGACACATTAAGGCATACATTCACGCACTTGTGCACTGTCTGATGGCTGGACTCACACAATCATGCACTGACACACACACATACACATACATGCATGCACTAAATTACAATTTTAAAAATGCCATTGTATTAATATCCACACCTGTTTTAGCCTACTAAACTAATCTGAGTTTTCTCTGTGTCTCTTTTTGTCCCCGCAGCCATGTCCGGCCTGGTTGTCCCCCCAATGTAAATGCACTTTTGTCATCTCAAGCACCAGTCGACACACTACCACTTCACAGGACACCCCCTCAGCACACTGCAAAACGCTGGTGTAATGTATAGTCAACCGCTTGTTCTGTTTTTAAAGATGAAGAAAAAAAAGAAAAGACAGAAATTATTTTTTCTTTTCAATGACTCTCACAACCTTCAGAAAAAAAGGATTTCATGAAGAACAATATTTTTTCTGTGGGAATTTTTCCTTTTTTTTCCCCCACATTTTATCACCCCAGAGGAGGACACAGGATGATGAAGGGTTTATTTTCTATACCTATCGGGTTGTGCTTCGGCCTCGGACAAGTCAAATCAACGACACATTCAATACTGGAAAGGACTCTGTGGACTCACCATCTGGTTGTAAAGTAAAAACACTGATGTACAGTACATTTGCCAACGAACTCGTTCTGCCTCAGAAATTGTTTTTTTTCTTTTCTGTTTCAACTCTCTTTTAATAGATTCACAACAGTTGTGTGTCTTTATAATGTGACTTTTTTGTATTTTTATGTGTGAGAAAAATACACAGGGGCCAAGACAGTTTGAATTTCAACTGGAAAATATATGAGATATATAATGTAGAAAAATTGATCATAAAAGTACAACAAAATACAAGTAAAATGGGGGTGGGGCTGGGCGGGCAACGTTGTATCATGTTTCATTCCTGCATTTTAACTTAAATTTTGTAATTTATTGTAGCTAGAAATCATCTTCAAAAGTGAAAAAAAATCTCTTTGATTCAACAAGCACACTGATGTGTACAAAACACTGCTCTGTTGATGAATATGATGTACTTCCACGTCTAGAGCTTCCTTTTAAGCAAGTGTGTTTTGCCATGTTTTTCAACTTTTTTGCTAGCACTGTATATTAATGCATTCCTAGGCTACTGTGAAGTCTGTTTCTTGTTGATGAGGAGCAGTCTCCCCCTTCTAGCTCCAACTCCCTTATGTGTTTTATATGTGGTTAAAAATTGTAGACTATTGTGATATTGCCAAACTTGTGCTAAATATTTATACATCTGTCTTTTTCATGTTCTTTTAGATCAACAAAAAACATTTAAAAAACAAAATTAAAATCCATCAAGAATGTAGGAGAATAGTAGTTCATTGTCATATTTCTGTTCAAATACACACTTGCGCTCACTGAGGGAAATTTTGTAACATATCAACTATAAATAATGTATTTATCTCTGAAATTTTGTATATTGCTTTTCATTATGTATGTATTAATCGTCATGCCCTTAATATAGTGATGCAGCACAGATAATTCAGCCAAGAACTGTTGCCTTCATTTGTTTTCTTTTTGTATTTGATGAAATGCAATGTGCATATATTTCATGTGTATCCTCAAAATTTGTGTTACTCCATCAAGACTCTCTGTCCATTTTTTAAAGGGGAAGTCAAACTTCATTGTTTATTTTTATATTGATTTTAAATTATCTATACAGACCATTTTGGAGAAAACTTTGTTGGTTGTATTGTCAAATAAATTGTTTGTGACCCATATGATAGTTGTTAAGATCCAATAGAGACTAATGTGCATGAGGGACAACCTTGGAGATAAAAAAGCACTCCATTCGTGGTTGTATTTTTTCTGTTTTGTAGAATGTATAGAAGTCATTTTTACTCACCACTTATGACTCTGCCACATAGCTTACATGTGTTTACAGGGAAGAAAATTTAAACATGTCAACATTTGGAATGGAAACAGAAATGAATAAGTGATGTTTTATTAAAATTTTCAGTAAAAACACACTAGCTCCTCAACTGTGGACTTTTTCAGTTTTAAGCACAGTTTGGCTGGCAGACAAACTGACAATCAGGAACAAGAAAAAGACAGTAGACACGTCTGAGGACAAACCTGTGATTCGTCTGTAAGATGTAGTGTTTAGACATTGCTATGGAGATAAATGTTTGAAACCTGTGGAAAAGTGTAACATCTATAAAAGATAAAAACTGCTCTTTACTCATATTCTTTCAGCAAAGCACTCTGACATTGTGACACATTCCTACTGGTCTTTGTATGAGCACATCCTGCATCTGTGGTGCTTCAAAGGTTCATTGTAGTCATTCATAAACGGTGCAAGCTTTTTATTCAAAGCACCCCAAATGGGGCTCATTCAAATCCCTCATTTCATTGCATTAAGCCACCTAGTTAATAAAGAATCAATACATTGAAAGAGCAAGGTTATCCTTTGTCTATAAGGGCTGGTATCGTTTTGAACCTCTTATAGTTTCAGTGCTGAAAGGGGGGGCACTGTGAAATCTATACTCATCAAGTGGGTCAAACAGAAGGATAAAAGTGTTTGAGGGAAGAACAGTGGTTCTCCTTAAAAACAACTGAGCATCTTATCAGGCATCCTGAGTGGTCGCGGAGCACGGGTCACAAAATGTCAATTTCTCATCAAGGCAACATTGTCCGAGGCCACCTCTGCCTTTAATGCACAATTAAATGACAGCAACCTGAGTGGCAATCAGCATATCACAGCTTATTATGTCAGCCGGCATGCACAGATCTCACACCACAAGAGATAGTGCAGGAGTTGCTGATAGCGCAAAGGACAGATACACTGAAAAGAGCGATTTAATTTTCAGCTGCCTTGTGCTTCAAATCATTCCCTTGATAATCCAGCGCGTCTGATAACAATGGGCACACATCTGCTTCCTGACGTTGCATTATCTGTTTTGGATACACAACTTTGGATCTATCGCCTCGCCTGCTGCTGTCTCTATTACTTAGAGGAAAATGTTGCACAAACTGTATGTTTATCAATGAAACAAAAAAACAAACAAACTACAAAAATCAACATTCAAGCAAAAACAGTCACAGGAAAAAGAATTCAGAGGTTAAAAGTTGAACTGGCAAAAAAAAAAGAAAAAGAAAGACAAGTTTACTCAGTTGCTGTGAATTTTAAAAGCTCTGATGGCCGACAGGCAGACGTGAGGTACAGTATATAGTCTCAGCAGGTTACTCTGTACCCAACAAACAGCCACTAGCACTGCCACACCATTCAATCATCGTGAGAGCCTCTTTTATTGGAGAACTCTAATGGCCACCCTCCACCATGATCTTAATGTGTGCATTAAATATTTATAAATCCTGGGTCAATAATGCCCCATAACCAGAGCCTGACAGACCCCCACCGTACCATGTGGCTGCCTCGCTCTCAAACACAGGCAAGGGTCAGCGGGTCACACAATCAAAAGAGAGCAAGGCTCACCACATCCATATGTTGCCACTCTTATCAAGACTTTCCTCAGTACTGGTTATCTGTCAAAGGAAAGAAATATTGAAAGCAATATCGATCTTAACTAGCCTTGTGCTGCCGAGGGCCACTCTTCAAACATCTGCTCATGCATTGTTATATTTAAAAAAAACAACCTCCTCTCAATAATAAAAGGCTGAGCTGTAATATTGAACATCTCTGTGTGATGCAGGCAATCTGAGCTTGACTAATAACTGCACTATAAAGAAGCATCACTGGAGGTTTGTAAAGCTCTAAACATTTCTTAATCTCTGTTGGGTTAATTGCACAGCCTGGCATCTATACGGGTGACTCAGTTCTTCCGCTTCTTTTTTCCTCTTTTTTTTTTTTTTGACGTGACCACATCCACGCTACGCTCCTGTGCTGTTCAGGTGAAAGATTGTGCTCCGGTGATAGCGCACACAAAAGAGCGGCTGGACAATGAGCCAGTCAATGGAGAGCTCCAGTTGAAAGAGCCACAATGGCCGTGCATGCTGGGAATTGGGCTGGATGATATAAAGGAATGAAACCTTCATTGAGGCCATGGAGGACAAGCATTCAGAAAAGAGGTTTTGTTTGCTCTTTATCAATCTGCCGTTTCCCATGAGAAAAAACAATTCGAACTGACCTTAAAAAGAGAATATTACCTTACGCATCTTCTCCCTATGTAAGTCTCATTGAGAGGCAAATGCATTCACTTTTAACTTCATTATTACATGTTGTACTAAATCAAGACGGCTGTAAAACTAAGTGGTGAACGACAGTTTATCTTTTCCGCTCAATGGCCAGTGCTGAGAAGTACTTTTTAAAGGATTTACTGTTGAACAGGCAGGATTTGTGTAACCGCTGAGTGCAGGAGAAAAGTAGCTGCGACTCTCCTGAAGTTTATACATGAGAATGATACCACTGCTGTGACTTATTAAAAGTGCATTAATACATATCATAACTTTCAGATGAAGCAAAATAGGGAGTCTGACCTTTTTTGAACAATTTAGTATTTGAATCAAAACTGGGAATATGACCCCTTTTCTTTTTTTTTTAAACAATCCCACATTAGAGCAGCCTCCTGTCTGAATATGTACATCAGATAAGGCACTGCTCCCCTGCTACTGTACACTGGGAGTCAGCTTTGCGAGGAGAACTCCAGATCCTCGCAAAGATTTCCACTTCACTCACTACAGTCAAGAAGGATGAGCAAAGTATCCCAGTGCTTCAGCATCCATTAAACTTGTATTTGGGTGTCATTTGATACTTCATCAATGTTTCAGTGCATTTCAAACCCTCAAACGCAGGATTTACCCCAAGTAGAATATTTTGTTTCTATATGAACTTCACTTAGCCTAAAATTTACAGTATGATTCTGCCTGGTCAGAGAGTTGGGCTGCAGTGATAAAATAATATCACTAGAACTGTATTTTCTGCCACAGACTCCACCACATAGAGCTCCTTTCATAGTACTCCTCTGTAGTGCTTTGTCCAGTAGTTCTGGATATGATATCATCTATTAATAATGTATTGGCAATGGATTACATAAAAAGGGAGCAGAAATAACATCCAATATTCATGCCCCCTGAGCTTGACTGTGTCCAATCCGTTTGGCCCATAAAACCTTAGCCCCATTTCCATATCCGCTGTGGGTCACAACAGGTCTGCCGCACAAAGGCTCACAGAACAGCTCCACTCAGGAAAAGGGCAGTAAAAATCGGGTGGATTTCTGAACCCTTATGAAACAGCCCCCCTTAGAAAGAAAAAAAAAAAAAAGAAAAAAAAAAGAAAAAAAAGTGAAAAAGCCCTTTTCCGATTTCAGCGCCTGTGAAAAACCTGGTACTGTATTTCTCTCTTTAATTGTGCCACTTGAGAAATTGACGTGCCTCTGAAACATGGCATGAATCTCACAGTTATTGCAGTCCCCTTGGCAGGGAATGTTGATACAACATCTGCATGCTATAGAAAGTAATGGAAGTAGCAGAGGTGGCAGCTGCAACTCTACAGGAAGTGTGCCATTTTCAGGCAGCGCTGCTGTGAGAACCACTAACTGCCAGCCTGGTCTTGCAGGCAGCTCTGATTGCCAGGACACTATGACAAACACGCAGGGGCTGGGAGTGTTGCATCCTGGGGGATGACAGCTTCTGTTTGATTGTCAATAAGGCTCATTAGCAGAAAAAATGGGGAACGCGAAAAGAGATTAAATGGCTTGCGACAGGGTCCCCCTTATGTTTCATTACGGTGGATTTATCAGAGCCTTTATTTTATCAATTCCACAAAAAAAAAGGAAAGACAAATCGCTGCTCCTCAAATGAAGATTAATCTACATACATACAAGTTTTTACACATTTCAGAAATTGTTTGAGCTATTTCAAGAAAGAAGAACATCACCTACACCCTTCATAAACTTCCATTCTCCCGCTCTGACTGATCTTAAGAACAGCGTCGGATGTTTTCCTCCATCTTAGGGAGGAACGGCCAACAAAGCAGCGTGTAAGGGCCTTTCCCTGAAGAGTCCTTGTCACGCTGCGCCAAACCTCTGTGATTATCGTTGTTTTTGCAGAGAGTGTCCACGCCTGCCAATACCGCTGTTCCATAAATGAATTTGGCCCCTCGTCAACGAATTACCTAACACGCAGAACTGTGTATGTGTCACATCCAATTCCAACTCACCGGCTTTGGTGGTGTGTGTCAGCTGGAGGACTTAATCATCAATCGTCAATCATAATAAGCGAAGCACATTGATAGGGGCTCTTTTTTTCCCCTTCTTCTCCTACACAGTTAAATAAAGTGTAAAGGGAGAAGTTAAAGCTGACCTTGTTAAATTGGGACCACAATTTATATTCCTAATTTAGTGTATGGATTAATTAGTCTTGGCAAGTGTGTGTATCAGTTTCCATGTGGCAGAGCTTTGGAGTTATACCCACTTGATCAAATCATTGCTCACTTTCATAAGGAAACTCTGGAAGGATATCTATCAGTCGTATCTTGATGTTTCAGCTCAGAACCAGCTTTGGATATTTTTAGCTGCACATTTTTAATTAATTCCTAATTGGACAGTTTATAAAAAAGGACTTTTCAAGCATTAGGCAGTAATCAATAATCCCCATCTCACATCATACAAAATTAATCACTATGACCTGCTATCAGGCCTTACACATACACATGTTACATGCTAACTGGCAAAGCATGCATTTTGCAAAAGGCTGGAGGAATCTGGCTCATATTTTCCCTCGCTCTGATCCAGTGCACTCCTCTCTCCCGTCATATAGATCGGAGTCTGCAGGGGCCAGAGGCGCTGACAGAGCCCAGATGCTCCCAGTCTGTCTGGGGGACTGGGGAGACTGGTGCCATGGGGTCCTGGAGCCTCTGAAGTGCCGCCCCTCCATCAACATGACCAAGGCTAGACCTGCACTTTCTCCAGGCTGAGACACTCTCCTTACCATGCTGACAACCACACTGCACAGTCACAGATTGATACATGCAGGGATACACACTCACAGGCAGCCACTCTCACGTAACGTATGGCCGTTCATCAGCCGTTCTTAATTAGAGACCCCCAGACCAACGCTTGAGTTCACGGGGGTTACAATGCCAAACTGATGCAAGGCTACCAACACACACACAAAAACACAGTCGCATGCTGATGCCTCTCAGAGTTTTCCTCATTTAATCCTGCTCTATCTCATCATCGCCGTTTTCAACTTGCTCATGTCGATGGGAGTCTCTTTGTTCTAAAGAAACAAACATTAAAAAAGGGGGCCCCATACGAATCCTCTGTCCTCCTGCTTTCTCTCTCAAAACACAAAGATCATTACAAGAGCATCAAAGTATGCCATGTTTGAAACGATAGTTCTCTTTGTAGTTGTGGCAAAGCATGGAGTGTGTTGGTATTAGATGCTGCTGTGGCAGCTGTCGTGGCTGGCTGCGTGGTGCCTCGGTGTCAGGGCCTCCGAGGCCAGCCTGTCCCGGCAGACAGAGGGGGAGGAAACCTGATACCGCTGCCAAGCTCCAGTCTAATGTCTGTATATCCAGCTATCTATCCCTGTGCCTATCTGTTTGACTGACTGTTGGACATTGCCTATCTGCATGCTGGATACTCCTCTGGTTCCCCAGCAACTCAGCACTGCTTGCAGCTGTGTTGATATGTTCCAAAAAGTTGTACTTCTATTTATTTTAAGCACACAAACTTCTCTAGAAGAAAAAAAAAAGAAAGAACCTATTTATGAATCACTGATGCGGCTGCGGGATTAACGTCTGCAGAGTCCCCACTAAGTGTGTGACTTGTAAAAAAGGGTGCAGGTTGTGATAACAGTAGAATTATGAGGTGACATGTATGAAGAGAAGGAGATGGAAGCGCAGTGCGTTTGTGTTTGATGTGGGGGCAGAAAATTGTTCCATAATGAGGAGGGGTGCCAGGATATGAGATGGGAAGTAGGGAGTTAGAGACAGGACATAAGTTATGAGAAGGAAACTAATGTTAGGAATTGCAGAGGCTGTTGTTGTGGCTGTATAAGCTAAAATGTATCTTACCACTATCGGCCATGATTAATACAGCGTGGCCAGGTCAAAACCCTGCAATGCTACGGATGCCACCAACCATAGCCCCGCTCTTTCTGGGGCTCAAATGAGTGTGTGTCGTTTGTGAGAGAGAAAGAGAGACCGTGTGTGTGAGGGGGTTAATAAATGTTGAATCAAACGCCGCACGAGACACTCACACTCCTTAAGGGTTGCCCATTAGCGGTGTGTGGGTGCATGGGGAGTTTATCAGTGTCTGGGTGATTTATGAAGTCAGACTCAATATCATCCACTTCACCCACACACATATGGACATACACATGTGCACACACCAACATGCATGGCCACGTGCTCATGCACTCATGCACACGCATTCACTTGTGTAGTCTCTCTGTGAAATGGAGGCAGATATTAGGCCAAAATTAAAGGTTTCACAGAGATTAACAGTGCGTATGACGAGATCCTCTCAGCCTTTTTATTTAAAAAAAAAAATCTAATTCCTTTTTATCTCTGAACCAGCATGATATAAAGGTGGTTTGAATGGTGAAAATACAACAACAAAATAATGCAGACATGATAACAACAACTCTCCTAATGGTGATAATTACTAAACCATTGCAATAATGGGGAAAAAAGAGAAATTAGTAACTTTTTCCTTTTTTTAAGAGACTCTTTGGGAACCTGCACAAATTACACAGCCAATTACTGGCAGCAAGTCTGACGCTTTGATGCTGGACTTGTTTTTTAACATCAACCGCAGAACTCTAAAGACATCAGTATCTCTGGTTGCTAAATTCATGGCATTCCATAGAATTTACTTGGCCACAAGCAAAAAAGGAGGGTGCTTACAGTGCACTTCAGAGTACGCCTGGCTTAAATGGGACCCCTTGTGGCTGTGTCACAGCTCCCTTCGTTAGGGGGCTGACTGTAGCCTGTAGTCACCACAGGCATCATTAGCCCTCTGTGAAACCACAGACTGAGTCTCATTCTTCATCTGCCTGTCTGCTGCCTCAACATTTACGCTGCGATGCTGCTCCAATGGCAGAGTAAGTGAGTCCAGCAGCACGGCAAGACAGCCACACAGAACTGGTCGGATAAGAAATTCAAAAATGCAGCAAAAGTTCAAATGTATTCAGCAAGCGGGCCACTTGAATTGGTTCTGTAAAGGTTAGGGCTGAGGTTATTTTTGGAGGGTGGATTATTAGGCTACCCGGGCTGAAAAGAGGAATAACTGTGGGCAAGTAAGGGTCACTGTGGAGCTGCAGAGGACAGTGAGGAGAATCAAGAATTTAGGGTTAAAAAAGAAAAAAAAAGAAGACTAAAATGTCACTATCAACAGAAAACACTAAAGAAAATGTACAAAAAAATGTTCGGGACATATCCAGTTGAAGCAGCTGATTTCTCTAATCACACAGAAACAGCACAGCCATTGCCATATGCTCTTTTTAAGAAAGAATAATTTATCCCTAAGGAATTAAGCAGGGCTGTGATAAAAATAAAATAACATATAAACATTTAAATTACAGATTAAATGTGCAGGATAAATTCAAGGTTGAAATGTTGATTTTTGTTTCCCGTTCTGTACTGCCCTCTAATGGAAAACACCACTCAGAAAGAAAAGAGAAAGCTCTGACATACAGAGCTGCAGCAAGGAGAAAAGACATACAGCATAATTAATTATGAGCTGAACTGAGTGGATTTTATGTGAAATCAGTGTCTAAATTAAACACACTTAAATTGATGAAAAGCCAGAGTTTGTCATTTTGAGGTTTATTTAAATATGTTTAACAAAACAAGAGAACAGTATATAATACATAAGACATCTCCACTCTAGGTGGATTATAAGGCAAGAGCAAACAATGAGATCTAAATGAAGACAAAACAAATGCTTCACTACAAAGCTTTGTAGCCGTAAAATTCAGAGCCTTTATCACTGGATGTTGAACAAAGCATTCACTTGGCAGGAAATTAAAAAGCCAACGAGAGGTACAAAGACTAATTCTGCTTAGGAAAAAAACAACAACAACAACAATGCAAGAGACATATTTTTAAGGGAATAATAATTCTTTAGAAAAACCATTCCAGCACTATCTGGCAAACGCAACGTAGACCCACGGGAGCATATGTTTGTAATTCCTACTGTTCTCTGTTTAAGTTATTTTTGTACATTCTAATTCTGCAACAACTCTGTATCACATTAACTATGCAGCATCTCTATTCTTAGATTTTAAAAAAGCAGTAAACTGAATATTTACAAGTAACTCCAGTTGTTCCACAGCATGTGCCAAGCACACCTTACTTTATGGCACTGTTTTGTGTTAAAAAGAAGAAAAGAAGAAAAAAAGAAAAACTAACAACAAAAAAAAAAAATCGGTTGTGTGTGTGTGTGTGTGTTGAATGAAGGACGGTTGGGCTCTGTCATGCTTCAGCCTTCCCCTCTCTGCCTCTCATGGGTGAGCAGCCATTGTTTGAGATGGTCGCCCTTGCCGCTCATGTACGGCCCACTCTGTCCAGTGCTGGAAATTACTCTGTGACAGGGAATGAGGAGAGGAACCTGGCACAGGCGGACAGAGAGAGGGATGATGTTAGGATGGAATAAACAAATAATGTCCAACACTTTTACATGCAAATTAAAAAAACTTTTAAAAGTTGTATTTTTTTTCCTTCTTCTTGAAATCAAGTCATCTTAAAATTCAATTAATACACTGAGACAGGAGGCTGCCAAAAAAACATCAATTGATTCTACATGTTTAAAAAATCAACAAAAACTAGTGTTAAAACAAAAGAAGTAGAGATTACAGGTTTATTTTTTTTCTTACTGTAGGAAGTTGTTGAGAGGAGGAATGTATTATGTATGAAAGAACCTCTGATTTACCTCACAAATGATGTGACTTAAAAGTATCCAACATGTACAAAATATGAACTGCACTTTTTATTTCTTTTTTTGCATTAATTTATTTATTTTGCACTTTTTATGTTAATGCACTGTAAGAAAACAAAGTGCCACACCAGAAGTGTCTGGTGTGATCCTGCACGAAACCACATTCAGAGTGATGGCTCAGTCTTTGGGTATAAATGTTTTTTACTCTTTAATAGTGAAAAGCAAAGAAGCAATCAAAAATTAATGGGCAAAAACACCAGCAGGATGAATATTCAATCGAGAGGGTGTCAACATTAAGATCTGATAACCCTGTGATCATTAAAAAGAGGAAGTCGGTGGAGCGTTTACTCTTGTTGCAGACGACTGCCAGGGGGGTCCTGAGTTCTTTGTAAACTAAATGGCTGGAGAAAGATTAAACAAGCAAGCCTAAAACACTTCGATCATTGTGAATTCAGAACAAGGAAAGTGGCAATGGTTGGAGTGAAACACAGCAATTATTTCTTTTAAAACATTCTTAATGTTGCCCTCATTTTGTTCTTCTTAGACTCAACACAAAAAAACATCACAGTCACTGCTACATTGTGACTGTATCGCTCCAATTTAACAGAGTTGTACGCTGAATTGATGGATGTGTCTCTCGCCTTTCATATGAAAGTTGGACATGCAGCGTGTTTCAGTTTCAAATCCATCATTAAACCCGCTCCCATATCAACAGCAATAAAACTTTCCGAGCCCCAGATTAACCTTGCAGGCAGAGAAATACTGCTCGTGTATTCGGATCAATACTGTTCCCCGGGTTTGGAGGGAGAGCAGGGTACCCTCAAGGCCTTCGGATCTGCCTCTTCACTTGGGGGGAAAAGAGCACTACACCAGGCTTATCAATACTCAAATCCTGGTGAAGAAGAAGTGCCACAGAGAGGCGAGGATCGATTGAGCACACTGAGCTTTTCACAGCTGAAGCCCGAGTGGAGCAGTGCTACTGACAAGTAATTGACACTGACAATCTGACTCTGGATCTGAATCAGGAGCTGAGGGCTCAGGCTCCCAGGCTCCCTGACGAAAGGAAAGAAATGTCTGTAAAACATGAGACTGAGCTATTATACAGCAATCTTGCAGAATTGCTACTGGCTAATGTAATATATAAAGTATATGGAGAATTAAGTTAATTGTTTTTTTCTGATATAATTTAATCACTATCATTATAAATTATCTTATTCCAAATCATTTAACAAAATCTGAGGTAAAACACAACTTATATGAGGGGGATCTCACTGGCTGTAATGCTGTACAAAAAAAAAATGCTCTCTGCCTTTGCTGAGCACACCGGTGGTGCCCACAGCACTACATGGGCAGAGTTAAACAGGCTTTGATCAAAGGGTTTGATCAAAAGAAGACACACCACTTGCCCTCTAGCCCTCCATTTTGTACATAGTGATTTCATGGGCAAAATGATGCGGACCAGGTTTCCTACAAGAATCGGAGATTTGCAGTGAACGTCTACAGTAAAGACATAAGAGAACGGGAACAGAAAGTGTGGGCTTATAATCATGCTGTAGGTAGTTTTACTCCTCAGCTGATCTCAGGGGGAGGCGTTGATTTCACCATCGAACATGTTAGAACACACCTACAGTTTAGTATAAATATCCTGCAAAGGGGAAACTTTTAATAATTTGTATTTTTTGGGGGTAAGTCTAAACTGCTGAACAAAAGATTTCTGTACTTCTCATAAAAAACTGAAACAACTCAAAGGGACAGGAAATCAGAAAACATGATCATATTTTACAGTTTCAATCAAAACCCCATTAGAAGGAATAGGTAGACTAGGGGTGAGGGGGAAAAAAATCGATACACATAAGAATCGCAATTTTTTTAACGATTTTGAATTGATTTCTTAGATTTAAAAAACGATAAAAATGATTTTTTTTTTTCAAACATGCAGTCCAGGCTTTGAAAAAAAAATTAAGTTCACTTTAATATAAAGTATTTTAAGGTATGTAGCAGTTTACTTCAGAAAGTCTATGTTTTTCATTCGTTCTGTCGTACAGTAAAGGTTTAAGATGTGGGAATTCCAACATTCAGAAGATTATATATCTTTTCAACACTATAGTGAATTAAAAATCTGCAATATTATAGAATCACAATTGAAATTTAATCGGCACTTACAAAAAAATCATAAAAGAACTGAATGGAGAGAAAAGCATATTGTGTCAGCCCTACTGGAATTGGCACCTTTTTTTTTTTACTACTAGTATTGATTGTGAATCGAGAATCGATTCTGAATCAAATCTGAATCGAGAATAGATTCTGAATCAAATCTTCACTCCACGAATCAGAATCGAATCGAATGGTGAGTTGTTGTAAGATTCACATCCCTAGAATAGGTATATGAATTTACCAATTATATGGATTACAAATCACATGTATGAATAATTTTGTAAGAATATATTCAACTCATATATTTACATGATTTTGCTGCATTAAATTAAATTAACAAGTCAAAAACCAATGAACTCAAATGATCAAAATAGTTTAAAAAATGTGGCAGATCAATTTCATGCCAAATACCTATTGATCAATAAACTGTTCATTGCAGCTTTATATTTAACACTGTACGTGACATAACAGTGTCTCCAGAAACACTTACAATTATCTTTTGAAGCCTCACTATAAAAACAATTACTCTCCATGTCTGATTAAATAAAGTAAGTAAAGACAGACGCTTGTCAATCAGTGTCATTCATACTCACCGGGTTCCTCCTCATGGCTCCTCCCACCGCCCGCACCGCTCTGGGGTTTCCCGCCATCTCAGCAAGGCGTTTGTATGAAACTGTCTTTCCAAACTTCACATCCCTCAGAAGTACCTGCAACACGCGGCTGGTGAATGCATCTTCGTCGCAGAGCAGAGGACAAAGAGGAAGAGTGACAGATGGAGGAAGAGAGCGGCGAAAGAAACATTTAATCAGTCAAGCTCAGATGTGAGCCGCAATGATGTGAAATGCTTTAAACAAGGACTCTGCTCTTTAAAAGTTAAAAGTTTAAGACATTATATCACTTTTTGTATTACATGTTGCACATACGATATACTGTCCATCATTGCTCTCTGTCTGTATTCTATGCAATACTCATCTAATTACTAAATACAGAGAAGTCCCCCAATTTGACCTTAGAACCAATATTAACATGCTACACAAGCTGATGTGAGAAAATTATTCCTATGGCAGAAAAATCTAGGTTATGCTTTGGAAAGGTCACAGCTAAAATTAAAAAAGTTTGCTCCTTCATTTAAAAGGATTAAGAGAGGCCAAAAAGACTGCAAATCTGCTCCAGATTTTTAATAATAATAATTTGAATGTTGCATACCATTTGTGGCAGTGGGATGACTTTGAGGTTAATCAGACCAATTTGTCCTTTTAATTGCTTTCTATTCAGAGTAGATTCATTATATCATCTTCACTTAAATGGCAGAATTCTTCAAATCATCTGCAGCTTAACCGACCACATTAACGGCTTTGATTTCATTAGCACTTTAGCAGTAGCATTATCTTTTTTGTGGATTACCAGGCAGTGACTGAGAGGCATGTTTGTCTAGCTATGATTGCTGAAGAAAAGAGAAAAGTATTTGAAGAATCTCGAAACCTTGAGACACTGATGCACTGAGCTTGTGTAGTGAGTGAAAAACACTCTTTTTTTTCTGCACAGAGGACAAGATGGGGAACAATAGCCTCGTTATCAAGACGGGGGTGAAATTCTTCTAGTATATACATGTACTCAGTCATGAAAATTCAATTAGTGATCTCCCATTCTCTCTCATTTATATGGTCTAAGAGAGCACATGACAAGTGATCTATGTGAAATCCCTCTAAATTGGCATTGTGTGAAAACATGTCACACCCCTGTCTCTCTTCTACAGAGTGAACATCCTTTGCTCCCCAGGCTCCCTCGCTACCTTATAGTCACTCTCTGCTACACAAAGCCATGCGAACAAGGCAATTTGCCTAAACTGGGGGGAATAAGTGTAAAACCTAAAGGGGATACATTTGATTGATGCACACCCATGTGAGTTCTTTGTCTTGAACAAGGCCCGTAGGTACTGTTTAATAATTTTTCAGGTAATAATCACGCTGTCAACGAGATGACGGGCTCTTACGCAGACAGCCTTAATGTTATGAGGAGATAAGATACACCCTAAAAAAAATCTTTTATGTGTTTCTTTCCCTCCTAAAGCTTGGATTTGGCCTCATGATGTGTGCAGTGCATATTGATATCGCTGTGGCACTGATGGCTAGATGACAACCTGCCCAGACTAAGGTGATGGCAAATCCCTGTTGATGCAAACATTATTGACAAACAACCAAACTCAGCATCACATCAGCAGACAGAGCAACAACCTACTGCGCTGTTTACACCTTTTTCAAATCCTGAGCAGCTGCTTCTCCTGGATGCTTTCACATCTCCAGCAGGTCTGGGTAAAAAACAAGTGTCTTTGCTTTCAAGTGCCAGTACAGAGGTTAAAGAACTTTGCCCTCATCAGTGTACGTGACAGAGACTTCATGCGGGTCGCTCAAGGTGACCAGCAATGATTTGGAGAGCAGTCCCCTAGCCCCATACTTCATAAAGAGCCTAATACGGTGTGTCTGAGGTCAGGACCCTCTTTAGATCGAGGTGCAGTGATGTCAATTGTTTAAATAAAACTTGAGGGGAACCACTTACATGTTTACAGACATCCCATAATTATGTCACAGGTCATTACCTACCATGAGGCCAGGTGATAGGGCTTCTGTAGAGGCACAGATAGATTTACCTCAGGAAAAATCGAACACATTTAGTGATTATGAGGATATTGACATATATGATTGATTTGCTCATAATTTTGTATATGAGAGCAATTTCAAAACAAAAAAAGAAAACAATAAACTGATTTCCATCAGCCCTGCTAATGACAGATTTGGAGAGACGACCTCCAGCTGACAGTCACCTCTTACATGCTTGTGAGAATAAAAAGACAATAGTGGAAATGCAGCTACCTCATTATCCTTTGTGTCTAATGGGAGGGAAGACTTTGACTCCCAGTCAAAGTGTCTCTTGAGTCTTGAGGGATCCATACTTTTGAAGGCTGACGGGGTGCTGATGATTCTCTGATTATTCGATATTCTGAAAACGTTCATTTCCCTAATTCCTCTCCACATCACAGGGGCGAGTCCTGGTGAGTGTCTCATCTCGCCCTGTGCTGTGCACAGGGGGAGGTTCAGGCTCCTGCAGGAACACAGTCATTTGGGCTTTGAAGAGCGCCCTTCCCCCTTTGCCTGGCCCCCTCCCTGCACATTCCCTGCGCCGCTTACCGAGACTAAGATCCTCTCGTCTGTTACATATGGATGTATAATTAATGAGATAAGAATATGCATCGTTTTAAGAACCCACGTTGGCGTCTGTGTTTTTCTGAAGGAGCAAATGCAAGTGCATACACGCACACACAAACACATTTGAGCTAACTGAGCATAAAACCTGCATGCTCACACTATTACTTTACCCCTGTTGACCAAACTTGCGTGTGATGTTGTGCATGACAGTCAGACACTATAGAAAACTGCGCCTCACATCTCCTTTCATGTCAACTCTGTTTCTCAGGTATGTCGTGACAGCTAATATGAAAAGTGGCTTGTTTTGTCAGAAATGTGTAAATAAACATGGCAACACTTCAAGTGAAGGTCACAACTCAATATTACATGACAAGTGCTGCGAGAGCGCTGTCGCGTTCAGGTTCTCCCCAAAGATAACTGTGCAAACAAAAGTTGGTTGTCACAGATTGTAATGACCTGATTAAACTTGTATTGTTTTTTTTTTTTCCAGACTGGCGGCGGCTGCATGACTTGATCGAAAAGGAATTTGTACACAGGAAGGTGAAATCTAACCCTTGCAATTTGTGAATTAGAAAAAAGGAAAAAAAAAACAACAAAAACAAAAAAACTTAGATTTTCCTTCCTCAAAAGACAAATACTCCTGATGCCCACATTTAACATCCTTGGCCTATGGTTTTGACTACTGAGAGCAATCCAAGCCTAAACCCTGTATTTACGGAGCCCCAAAACAACAGGCGAGGGAAAGAGGTGGAACACAGCACAATCACCTATTCAGATCAGGTACTAATGAAGAATTCCATCTATCCTGAAATTTAATTAAAACCCCAAAGACTTCAGATGAGATGCGATTTGAAAGAGCCTGGGGCTGGTACACAAGCACTTGGTGGCGAAGGGAATCACACTGAAAGTTGATATCGTAATTGGTCCTGATGTATTTCTGCATTGCCTTTGCGGGAGCGTGGGACTCATAGCTGTATACAGGGTCTCGATGGAGTACCTGCTCATTGAAAATGCCATCACTCAAGCACTGCAGATCTGCATGAAATTAGAGAGCAACTAAGGCCTGATTGCAGGGGAAGGTAGGCTCAATTGTTAAATGCATATATTAGAATTTTTTTTCCTGTGTAGGAGTGCTTGCGGGTCTAAATGAGCTCATGTGAAAATCTTTACGTTACAATGCAATGCACATCTCAGTGTGACAAAGAAATTGCTTGTAATTGTTTTGAAAATGGACAAGATTCATGTCTATGATTTTAAAAAAATACTCATCATGCTACTGTGTTGTTGTGTGTCCCCAAAACAGAAACACCAAAGAGAATTATTCCTACCTCCCCCAAGATACCCCCATCATTCATTCTGGAAGCCCAACCAGTTGAAAGGACACTAATTGTCCATTTTTGGGGTGCTTTCATTTTACTCACCCTAAGCG
>JAPMNP010717333.1:9301-24531 GCA_029874935.1 Atherina boyeri | reverse complement strand
CCCAATAAAACGTAACAAATAGGTCAAATAAGGCATATATTTGGGTCAAAACCTCCGCGGTGTGACTTTAAGAACAGAATTCTATTAATGAAATTACATTTTTTAAAAACCTGTGTTAATCCCTAAAGAGCAATTAGTCCTAAAGCATGATAAATTGAATAAATTCTGTATGATATATATTTAATAATGACTTCATATGATGTATTTAATTAAATATAATTAAATGTAATTAACTAAGTCATTCAACTGATAGATAATTATTACTTTTTGGGTCCTTTCCATCCTAATTGAACATATCTATATCTATAAAGAATAATAAAGTGAAAGGAAGCATATTTTATTAAATTTTCCATACAATTTTTTTTCTGTTTTTCTTCTCAGCTTGTACTGTTCCAGAATGGCAGAAATGTCATGAAGTAAAATTTTGGATGGTCATCACTTTGTAACACTTCCTTTGGCAAGAATTGCTGCCTTTAAACACTTCATGTTGCAGCTAAGACTCTTAATGTTCTTGTTTTGGTGATTTTTGCTCATTCTTCCTACACGTCTTTTCTGAGGTCAGCCAAAAGGTTTTTTGATGATGTTTAAAGTTTGTTGAGTCCACCATGGATTTTGAAATGTGTTCGGGATCTTTTTTATATTGATCATGCTCTTAAGTTTCAGCGTTTTTATTTTTCTTAGCAGAAGCTGTGATGTTTTTTTTTCGAGAATGTGCTCCTTATTGAATGTAAGCTTGCCTCTACTAGTAAATTGTGGCTTGGCTGCAATAGGTCAAAGCATGGCAGCTCAATCCCTTTTTTCTTTTAGACATGCTTTTGATCACAATCCCCATGAAAAGAACAACAATCAAACATAGTTTTTTTTTCAAATTGCAGCCCATGTGTTGATTGGCAAACTCATGACTGAAGACTTTCTTCTGATGACTCATCAATGTAGTTTTTTTTTTTTTTAAATCCTACATCCAAAGGTCAATGTAAAACTTCTCTTGGTTTCACAGACCTCAGCTTGACTTCCACCATCCCTGTATACTGCTCTTTCTTAATTGCATTACAAACCCAGGAAATAGTTATCCGGAAACTTTCTTTCAACTAACAGACCTCTTTGTAGGCATCAGCTGTTTTTCTTTTCAGAGTGCCTGCTGCATATGGAAGCCCATATCTTCTTATTGCTGGGAAAGATGGAGTTAATGAGGATTTAATAGTTATTGTAAAACTTTTCAATTTGCATTATTTGAGCATATCTTAGAAAGAATTTGCTCAGAACATTAAAACTAACATTTCACCATTCAGTTCACTCACTCAACATTTTCGTATGGAATGATTCAGCTGCATTATAACTTGGTTTTGTGTACTTTCTCACACTTTCTGTTTTGACTGAACACAGTGTGATCCTGACCATATGTCCTGCTGTTCCATTGATGTGATGAACAGAAATGACATAACCTTGCAATATCCTCAGCGAAAGTGTTACCAGAGTAACGGAGAACTATTTCAGAATTTTGTTCATCTCCATAAAGATATGTATGCTCCCGTTATTCCCTTTGTGGGTGAAGACAGGAGGGATGGTGAAAATAGTGCTGAAATGCTTTGAAAGTGACTGAAATGAGAAAATGCGTTTGTCTGTAGGCAGGAGATAAAGAGAAGGCAAATTAGATACAGTGTTTTAGCAATGAAAACGATAGGCGTGTCAACCGCATCTGCTAATGCTATCAAATAACCCTCAGTCTGCTCGCCTCTCACACCTAACAACTCTCTTGTTAAAATTCCATTCATGGATCAGTCCAGTCACACATTTCTCACACTGATCCTTTCCTGGTTTAGATCTTGGTTTGGCAGAAAATAAACAAACCAGCAGTCATCGGTCTGAGATTATGTCAGAATCTTCTCACGGAGCGACAAAAAAACCCTCCAGTCCATTTGGTGTTTGTTTCACGTGAGCATGTTTGGCTTTCAAGTAATGAGCTCGATCTCTAAAGGTGCCCAGCAGGCCGGGGAGTGCATTTGACAATTCCATTCTCCGTCTGGCTGACCCTAATCTGGATTAGTTGATTTTCTTTCCCTGGATTAACAGCTTGTGGTTCAATTAAACATCACGCAGCCCAGTGAGTTTGAATCGTGGCATTACTGAGTGCTGCAGGGTGGTTGAGGCGTAACTGAAAAAGCTCCAAACTCAGTGTTTCCTTCGTGGGAATCCAACCCTCGGCTGTCCGGCCAAACCATCTGGCTCAAAGAGATTTTATTTGGCCTGCCAGGTTTTCAGGCAACCATCCAATACAGAGGTATTCCTGGACAATATAGAAATATAGCAGCTAACGAGTTTTGAAGACTTTTAAAGGCGCTTTCAGAGCACGAAAACATTCTTAAAAAGCCTACTTTTAACAAGAAAAAGCTTTACAGACAAAAATAAAAGTATAAACATATAGAATTATACCTTAGAAGTGCATTTTGACAAAATATATTGAAAACGTGGAAAGGGGAGCTAGCTTTTTTAGTCTTTTCTTTTAAGGTAGCACTGCTAGCATGTTTGTTATACAGTTTCAAGCAAGTTCCTTATCTAAGTAGCCTAATTATTTTCTAGTAATCAGCTTATGTGAATACAGTTATTATATGAATGATGTGGATGGTATATTGTTTTGTCTAGGCCTATTGGATTCAAATTGGACTACAATATTACTTTGTTGTGAGATCACTTTATTGTTCAGCAATGTTTAGCAAGTAGGCCTAGCGGCCCTAGCCTATTTATGTTGAAGCGGCTTCAAAACGACAACAGCTTGAGCAACAAGAGCATCTACATGTTTGGAAGGCTGTATCCTGAAGGGAAGGACTTCAAATCAAATCAAATCAAATTTTATTTGTATGCCACTTTTCATACTAAAAAAAAAAGTAACATAAAGTGCCTCAAGTAACACAAAGTGCCTCACTTGAATAAGAGAAACACCTCTTCAGTATACAACATTGAGGTGTCCTTAAGGAAGGCACTTAACCACTCACTCAAGCCAAAACTGCTTGGATAAAGGCTCACAGTTGCCAGGATTACGTGGCTGCTTTGGAGCGGGCACCGTCCAGGTGTGAACGTGTATAGCTGTTAAAATGCGAAGCACACTATTTGAGTGTTGGCTCAGCAAAGCCTCTCCCTGGGTAGAAAGATGAGAATTCAATGGTCCACTGATGTTCAGAGCTTTGTGTCAGATGGAAATTATATCACCCTAATAGAAAATAAACCCCTCGCTGTGTGACAGTCTGGCGTGCTAAATTTTACAGACTGGGGCCATGGAGTACAGTAGGATTTATTTTTATATTTAGAAATATTCTGGTATTTTTCTAAACTTTTGGGTTATTGTTTAAACAGGTAGGAATAAACAGTTGTGGCCAAGAGTTGGATTTACTAGAAACCTGAGATACATGTCAGGAATCTCAAGTGAAAGAGGAGCTCTTGCATGCAGTGGAAAAATAGAAACAGGAATAAAAACCAAGAGAGGGAGCGGCCAGAGTAATGTGCACATGAGAGGATGAAGTGAGATGCTATATTTTCTTTGTATCCGACAATAGGCTATACACAAGTTCTTATGGAATTGAATTATTTTCAATTTCAAGGTGAACAGAATATTGCACATCTATTGTATCAAAACTAATACATGGCACATTATAAAAAGAAAAATTATAGCTAAATTAAAGCAGAAGAGGCTAAAATGTTTTCGAGGTTTATAACTGTGGATCCCACAGTTGTTAAATTATAAGGTAGCCTACACAAAGCTAAAACTAAAATAACAGTCCTGTATTATAAGGTTTTCATGTTAAGTTATTGTTAAAACTACATTTGAAAGGTCTTTATTTAACCTTGAAGATATTATCAATATTGAATTTTGTGGTGATGTTGAGTCTACTTGCATTTGAGGTTATTTAGCCTACCATCATTAGATGGACTAAGTCATAAATTGCTAAGTTAAAGATTGCAAGAAACATATGCCTCTTCCTTATGTGGTCTATTTAGACCCAGACAGGACAAGTCAACTTGTTTAGAAAACAGTTAACACTATATTAACCCTTTGATGCATAGTGTCCACTACAGTGTGGACACTTTTCCAAACACTGTCTTCCAATGTATGCATGGGTCAGGATGGTATATTAGCAAATCAGCCACTTCACTGGAAATAAGTGAGTCATCCAATACACTGCCACTGAAAAGCATAAGAATATAGTATAAAATCTAATACATTGTAGTTATGAAGTTTGCCACAGTGATAAACAGGGCAAGAAAATGATACAGCTACAGTACCAGTCAAAAGTTTGGAAACATTAACCCATTGAATCCAATGGGATCATTTTTTATTTTCATTTTGTGAGAGAATTACAATACAGTGGTTACTTTACTGAAATTCTTTACTTTCGCCACTCACAATCGTTTTTTTGTATACAAAACAATAATACATTTGAAAACTGAACAAACTGGGAAAAATAGATCTATATCAAAAGACAGAGAATTGTCTACCAGGGGGTTATGAGAAAAAAAAGTATGTGACATACAGACTAATCTTTAGATCCAACAAAACATTCATTAATGAAAATTAGTAACAGTATTATAAGGTTACCCAGTCAGTAGATCTGTCTGTTCCAGATGGCATATTTAGCCCACTTGGCCCACCGTTTAATAAATGTGTTTTTCTGAAGGAGGTGAGAGAAGGTAATCTTTTCCATAAAATAAATGTCATTCACAATACCAATCCACTCCTGCACTGTGGGTCAGGGAGTAACCAATGTCTTGTTAGTGCTTTTTTACCAGCAAGTATTCATCAGCCGTCCTGACCTGTAAATCTAAGTTTCCTAAACATAAAGTGGGAAATAGACAACTTAATACTTTATGAAGCTCTGTCCAGAAGGGTTTAACCACTGGGCACTCCCAGAAGATATGCCAGTGACCAGCTTCACGGTGTCCACATCGCCTCCAGCACATAGCTTCCCCTCCGGTAAAATGTGCCTTTTGTTTTGGCGTAGTAAAGAAACGGACTGTACACTTCCAACCAAACTCTCGCCATACATGAGAGCTGGTGGATTTCCACTGGGATTGACAAATATCGAGCCAATCTTCTTCAGATATCAATAGATTACTCTCTCTCTCCCATTTTCTCCTAAAGTACCGTAACCCGTCCGCTTTTTAGAGAATAGGCTTTTATAAATTCTGGAGATGATACCCTTGATTGGTTTACTTTGGTAAGCATTTTTATAGAATTCTTTATTACATAACTATGAGAACATATAATTTTATTCATATTTTCATAGAATAAATAAATGAAAAAAATAAAAAGTCAAATTATATTATAAATAAAACAAAAAGCATCACTGTACATGTCTAGAAGCAAAATATTGAATGTGAAAAAAATGTGCCACTGTTTTTAAATAATTCATGCATCAGAGAGTTTAACAGGTAAAATAATATCTTAAATTATGCCAACTACCGTAGCAGGAGGTTACTATTAATATTCATTTATTTTCCAGCACTCAAAATGTATGGCGCATTGGATGTAAGAACTGTACGAGGGCAAGTAGATGTTCTTTGCCATGTCCACATCAGATCTTTAGTGCATACAGTGTGGAGAGGATGGGAAAGTGGAAGGAAAATAGCAGCACAGAGGTGACAAAATGGGCCCAAGTGACTTTAGAGCCTCACTTGTCTTCTTCTGCTCTCTCAATAGCTGCCCTCATTCCCTTTTTCCACTCACTAAGTCCCCCTTTGCTTTCAGCCGCTTCATGCCAAGTGGTTGATTTCATCCATGCATGTTGGGCCTGAGCTGTTATGGGGGGGTAGGACGGATGGAGGTGGAGGTGGTGACTGCTCCTGTCGGTGACCAGATCATATGTGACACTGTAAGCCCTTTTACCCCGGTGCAGGCCTTCTTAAATCCTCTTCTGTGCACTGACTGACAGCAGCCAGACGTCCTCCGGCTTAGACCCAGAAGATTTTTTTCGTTCTTTTCTTTTTCACCTTCTGCCCTGGATAACATGCAAGAATCAAACCAGTGTTTTCATCATTTGACATTACATCAACAACTCTGGAACATATGGTGATCCCATTGATTCTTTTTTTCAACAAAACCAACAAAAAGTCCTAGAAATGTTTTTGACAGTTTGTAGGCAAACCTTGTCTCTGTTACATTAACTTATCATTGACACTGTTAAAACTGCCTCAAACAGCAAAGAGAAGCACATTTAATTTTCTAACATTTTAGATGCTCTGGATACAATTTTACCTCTCGTGTATTTGTGTTATCTAAAGCCGCTCAGTCTAAACATATCTCACAAAGATTGAGGTTCTGAACACAATCCGCTTTTCCCAAGGCACATTGTTTAAAAAGTTCTGTAAATGTTGAATTAGGATGCCACTTCTCAGGGCTGAGTTTGTGTGTTTGCTTGGGTGTGGAGTGAGTTTTGGACACGTTGTTTATCTTCTGTTTCATCTCCACATTGTTTGCCACATATATTGATAATGACTTTTGATTTTCTTTGTCGCTGATTTTGTCACAAGACTAAACAAGATCCTCACTAGTAAACACCAACTTTTATTGACTTTGCTGTTTTCTATTCTAAAAAAGCCTTTTTGTTTCATTTCCCACGTTTAAAGAGTAGAACAAATGCCAAAGCTCTTTTGTTGTCTTAATATTTCTTTCTGACAAATCCCCCAATACCCACAGGCCTTGTAGTCTGGTCAGTTTGCCTCTCTTTTGGGGAAACAAGTCCGGAGGATTTATTTAAAGCAACGATCGGTAGAAATGAAGACCAGAAGTTGTGTGTTGCCTCTCCTCTTCCCTTCTCCCAATCCACAATATACATGTCAGACCTGCAGAAAAGGTCAGCTAACAAATGACACCCTTGTACTAAACTGCAGTTTTGACCCCATTGTAACCAAAGGGCTCCCACAATGCAACTGCTCCAAGGAATAAATCATCACCTTCTGACCTCGCGCGCTGACCCTCTAAACCCCGGAGAAAACCCAAAGGTGTAATGGATGGCAGCAGATACAGACAGAATGGAGGAGGAGAGTGAGAAAAAAAAGTCTTTGAGTATGAGCTGCTTCCTCTCTCATGGGGTGTCTATGGAGCCTTTATGAGTTGACAATTAATAGTCTCTGTAGGTTTCCTGAAAGCGGAATTGAGACGAATTGTCTCTCAGCTATTCGGCTGCATTCAAGCGTGCCACCAGACAAAAAGAAGAAAAAGAAAAGAAAAAAGCGATGGCTGTGAAGGCGAATTACCCATAAGGCTGTTTTTGAAACATTTCCTTTTTGTTTTGCAGACACAAGCCCTATGGGAAGCCCCCCGTTGCACACACAGAAATGCACACACCACCCACAGAAGTGACCATATCCAAAGCCAGACATCTGCTTAAACACAGACACTTTAAAATAGTGATCTTTCAACAGTTCTTCTTTTTTAGGAGCCATTTAGCCACGGGACTGGTGAGAGAAAACAGATCATATAAAGGCTGACATTTGTTTGTTCGTGCTTGACATCTGAAGGCAGAAATTATATTCACTCATTTCAGTAGCCGCAGAGCGACATGCTATACGTCAGTCGTTTTTGCTTTACAGACAGCGAGGCATTGATGTTAAGTCCGGGCAGTAAATCAAGAAGAGGGTGCCTCAAATTATGTTGAACTCAGAAGGAATGAGAAGTGAAGCTCTTGCTTCATGGAGAAAGTTTTGGCTCACATCTGTAAAAACCCAAAGGATGAAACTGGGAATTGCCATGAACAGTGGGAGATAATGAAATGTGCAGGCAACATGGGAGGACGGTTGAACTTTTCCTGGTTTTTAAAATCTACTAACGATGTCTTAGAGCCCTAGAATACGTCTTTAGCCTCAGAATTTCTTCCCATGCTTTTTTTTTTTTTGTCTTGGGGGTTGAAGCGCATACAAATGGCTTGTTAATTAAGATGGATGGTACTTCTAAAAAGCTCATCTTCATGATAATAAGACAAAGTTAAACATGTGAAGCCTTGTAAGACCTCCTTGTAGCTTGGAAGTACTTTTGGAAGTATGTGTGCGGGCAGAAAGGGGGGAAGGGTGCCTTCAAGCATTGCGCATGTATGAATGAGCATGTCATCGCCTACCATGTGATTGGTGCACAGTTTGCACTTTCATCCATGTGTATCTATGTGTGTGAGAAAGTGAAAAGAGAGGCAAAGCTATCTCAAGGCCCTCCAGTCTGTTTCCATGAATGGCCTCAGCGGGGGGAAACTGTCCCTCATTGTCAAGTTATTTGGCAGAAGTCTTTTTTTACGCCACCTCATGTTAAATTCATCAACATTTCTCCGTCATTTTTTTTTCCTCTTGCCCCTTAGAATGTCTCCAGATCAGGTTTTCTTGCCAAACTGTTTCCTGCTGAGGCCTAAATGACCACGGCAGATGTATAGCACGCCAAGAAAGCAAGGTATTTCATGATGATGAATGAAAATGGAATAAGGTATTTCTTGGCAAAGGAATAACAGAGTTGAATCATGTGGTGTGAAGCTGGGATTATGGTGGTCGGTGTGTTATAGTTATTTCAACATGACGTTACCAGATTTGACTAATAGGAGCAGAACAAATTGGAAAAAAGCCTTAAAAATTCCATTAAATTCCATTTAATGTGTTTGCATCCTGGGTTTATTTAAGCTTTCTTGGGGTAAAACACTAACATGTTAGGGTTTATTATGATAGGAAGACTAAACCAGTTCTAATTTCTTTTAATCAAGTATCTGACATAAATTTTGGCCCCACTGCAGATATTTGCAGGCAGACTAAAAGAAAAGCAATGAGGATGCTTGTTTAGTAAATATTTTTAGATTTATTTTCTGCAGTCTATTGGGGATGTCTGGGGAGGTTCTCATTCATCCAGGTCACTTTATACAACATAGGTTGATTCAAGTCAACTGAACTGGGTTTAGTTTCTTAAAGATATTTTGCTCACATACAAAATGGCGTCTATATTGGGATTGGGTTGTATAGCTTTGTTCCTTGAGGGCCACAATCCTACAGGTTTTAGATATTTTCCTGCTCTAATACACCTGAATCAAATCAGATGGCTCTCTTCAGCAGCTTATTGTCAAGTTCTTCCCAAGCGTGTTGACCCATTAATCTGATTCAGGTGTGCTGCAGCAAGGAACATCCAAATCTGCAGGGATCCCAAACTCTGGAACTCAAAGGCCACGTTCACACAGATTTCAGTTGCTTTCCAGCTTGTTGTTAAGTTCGGCATCAGGGATCCTCAGTCTTGATCCTCGATGGCCAGTGTCCTGTGCAGAGCTCTGCACAAGTCTAAGTCTAAATGAGGTGTTCTAAAACATCTAAAACCTGCAGGACAAAGGCCCTCGAGGACTGGAGTGTGAGTTCCCTGCGTTGGAGTCACCATTGTCCATAGTGGCAAGTGTAGATGGTGTGGTCGGACTCCTTAGGATAGCTGGAAAGATGCTGTTGTATGTGGGAGAGAGGTGATGTCTCAGTCTTTCTCCTCTGTTAAGTGAGGGTTTCTCTACTTTGACATAGCTGACCTCTTTCTCTTAGTTCTAAAAAGTGTTTTACATGTTTCTCATCCAACCATTCATATGCACATAAAATACTTACAATAAATATCACTTTCTCCTCTAAATTTGTTCGTAAATCAAAATATTTGGAGCAATGTGGGGTTTAGTGTCGTGCCCTATTATAGGACACTGTGACTCATTGATTGAACCACTAATCTTCCAGTTGGATGACGACCACTCTTTCCAGTCTCACCAGAAATCATGTAATACATACTTTTTGTCCTCTTGTTAGATTGCTAATGCTTTGAAAATCCCTAACTCCAGCCCTAAGCTGCTGGTTTCTGTTGAGCAATATTCACTGCACTTACACTTGAATAAAAGAAAAGCATCAGCTGTAACCTTATTGCGTTTTTTAACTGTCTTACCATACATCTTGTAACATGGCAACCTGGCAATGTATGTCAATTCCAACTCTAACCAAAAAAAGAAAAAAAAGAGAATATTGGGAGTGGGAGGGAAGTTCAGAAGAAAAGTGCACTTGTGGAAAATATTGTCCAAAAACGGCTCATGAACCATGGAAGCAACATATGATACAATATCTAATTATTTTTTATATTGCTAAAAGTTATGATTTAAGATAATGTAGGGGATATGACTAAGCTTCCACACTCATGCCATCAGACACAGATTGAAATTTCACACCAACTCTCATGTCTAAGTAGATCCTGGAAACAGTTATTGTACCTCAGCATGTAGGTTTTGGGCAGGTAGACACTGCAAGCTCAGCTCTCTGCAAAGTACAAAACAAATACTTACGTGTGTTAGACATAAATCAATGCATTGTCTTTAAATTGTTAAATTGTCGGTCAGTGTTTCAAAGCAAACAGCAGCCAGTAAAAATCGTATAAATCAGTGCTTTTTAACAGTGACAGCACATAACGAAAACCCCAAATTACTGTTTTCCCATTTCGGTTTATTTTTCCATTTCATGGCGAGCTCTTCCCAGCTCCTTATTTGATACACAGGCATGAGAGTGATATTGAAATCTCTCGACATAACTCCCCAAAACAAAGGATGCATGTGCTGCACATGAGAAGTGTTTGGATTTTTTTAGTCATTCATACTGAAATGTCAATAAGCTGTAGCATCAGGTCAGGAAATGATTTTTGATTTGATATTACAGAAACAAAAGTGCAGTTGTTAAATTTAAACTTCAGTCCATTCATTGTCCAAAATAGTCACTTAGCTACTGTTTTATTTTTAATTGGATCAACAGGAGCCTTGGGTGGCAGTCAGGTTTCCGCTAGGAGCATAGGTCAGCCACAAGTTTGACTACTGCATTCCCCTCAATACACACACACACACAGCATTATGTGCCCAACCCACCCCCACTCTGTTGCAGTTCTGCGCTAATGTTTTCAGGGGTTTTTCACATAAACAGGAGCTGCAGGGGGTGCCTGGGGCTTTTCACACAACAATCCAAGTCCTGTTTTGGATTAAAGCTGGTTCCTACACCACCCTTCTTATGGACACGCACGTATGTGTTAGTACATTCTTGACTTGCTAACCTTAACTTCTCCACTTGTTCAAGTATATCATTTTTTAGTTCTCGGTGCTGCTTTTCCACTTGGTTGGTTTATCTCAAAATCCACTTTATAACAGACTTGGAAACAGACTTATCGTGGCTGGAATTCTGTCTTAATTATAAATTTGATGTGTGTGCAATAAGATTTAAAAGAAATGAAAATAGGATGCATCTCAAAACCCTGACAGGCAGATGCAACGTCTGTGAACATTTTCTTTCATTTAATGCCAACCATAACAGTAACCACGATGGAAATCAGATTTAATGAACTGATAATCAGATCAGCCCTAAATATCATTACACTACTGGCTAATTGTTTAACCAACATTTCTAGGTTACAGTGTTAGCTTTCTGCAGAATTTTAGGTCAATTCCAAACAGAAAGCCTTCACTGATGTGTTTCTCATCCCCCGAGTTCTTGAAAATCTTGGGCATTCATCATTTTTCCAAGGAACTATGAAACTGAGACTATAATAGTCTTTAAAGCATCTTCTAGCGCTGCCAAAGTCTTGGAAACCAACGTTGGCTTTAGGGAAATATGCCTGATATCTTTGGTGTATCACAATTCACGATTGAGCATTTATCAGTTTAAATCCCTCTGATTTAAAGTCTAAGCTTTCCATCTCGGCTGTGTGGAAACAATCCCTTCTTCTGATATATGTATACCATATATGTATTTATGATGGCAGTTCAAGACATATTGCAGCAAATATACATTGGAAGAAGCAATGATATTACTTTTGGGACATAATCAGTTCTTTAGTTAAGCATGTATTCCTACCAAATTTCATTAATACTCCATTAAGGAAGGTCCAGCAGTGAAACATAGTAATATAATAAAAAATGCATATGTCTGGTGAAAAATGGCCCTTTTCAGTGTAATAAATGCATGATGTATTAACCTACATTCTCAAATTTATGTTGTGAGTATTCCAGGTGGCACTGGCTCTGACTGTTCATTATACATTTAAAGAGTTGGATCTGTACTAATGTGCTCTACAGCAGATGTTGGATGACAGATGGAGCATTTTTCTCTAATTGTAGGGATTTCTTTTCTTATATATTAATCTAAAGGTTCATGTTCATCCACGGGGTGCAAAGTATTGTTTAACTTCTTATCTTGAATAAAAAAACATCCTGTCATTAAGTTTTTTATCCCTCATGAGCTTATTTAATGCTAAATGTTGAATATTTCTCAGCTAAGTAAGTGATAACGGGAGCCATGAGGAGAATATTTTTCCTCTTACATTTTGTGTATCCAGAGAGAAATTTGTATTTTATGAGGCAGCCCTTGATGTCACTAACTGAAATGGTTGAAAAAAAAAAAAAATCATTGTTTTTAATCTATTTTGAGGGGTGTTTCTGAGCAATTACTAAAAGCTTTGTTTCTCAGATTCTCTCCTTTCCATGGTCTGCGTGATCTGAATGCCGTAATTGCGGGTAATTGCGGAGAGAGTGGAGTGATAAGGCCGTAGACTCACGCAGAGTCAGCGGCACCAATGCTGAGCGAGGCGGCAGACTGCAGTTACGGTCTCCTTCCATTTTTTAGAAGCCCTTAAAAAAGACAGACAACTGATAAAGAGAAAATACATTTCTTTCCTTCCATCTTCAAAGCATAGTTTTCACAAATAGGCTAATCATTTTGTTTTTTAGCTTTCATCTCACAAGCTGAAGAAAATACCCGTTTTGATGTTCTTCTAACCTTTCGGTGTGTGGATACAGAACGTGCTGCATCTAATAGGCTATGGTAATTTGAATGATGGCTTTGAATTGTGCTCCAGCTTCAAGGAGAACTGAATCTTGCCTTGACTCCATTAGATCTACTCTGATCCTACACAAGGTCTAATTAAACTTTCCATCTGAGTCTTGCAGGTAAGAGTGATAGGAAAAGAGTTATGTTTGTTCATAGTGAAGAAGAACCCCAAGTTTGCAGGAGTATCAAAATGGCAGTGTGTCGCTATTTGTTTCCACTCTTTCTGTTTCCAAAAGATAGACCCAGAGTCTCTATGAAACAAAATCTTAACCCACAAGACCTCGTAGGTTATTCATTCTGTTGGATTATATGTCTGACCAGGAATGCTCAGAGGGAACCTCGTTTGGCAGGGGTTCGCAGGGGACTTGAAGGGGCCTGCTGTAGACAAACAATCTTTTAACAGTTGGTGAAGTGGTCCACAGAGACGAGAGTGATCCCCTTTATTAAAACCACTTGTCCAACATAGCCTCTCCTCTCTCTCCCCCTTGTTGGCTGCGTGAAGCCAAGGTGCTTTGTGATAGTTTGCAGACTCTCCCATTTTGTTTTGTTTTGTTTTGTCTGTCTCTTTCTATAACTTACTCTGTTTTTTCCTGACACGGGTCTGCAGAAGATTTTAGGGGGACTTGAGGGGGATATGATCGTATCCTGACTGAGGTTTGGCCGACATCCAGCTTTGTCTGCCTTTTTTTCCCTGGCACTTTCCCATCTCAAGCTCGCTCAAATTCCTGTCTCCTGAGCACGAATGCACTTTGCTGGGCCTGATGACTGCGGTTGGAAGATGAATTACCCTGCAGGCATTTGTTTGACAGATCCAGCCAGTTGCGATTGTACACGTGTTGAAGAAGCCATGCAGAAGAGATTGGTTTGACCCTGTCGTAATTATTTAGCTTTGTTTCCTTTTGTTGTTAAAACAAGGAGCGGAGCTGGCACTTTTACCAATATCCCTGACCTGCAGAACCCGTGAGTTCTTCAAGCCCTATAAATCTGGAGCCAAGAGTCTATGACATTCAGTCTAAACACTTGAAACAACCACAAGGAGAGGTAGACGAGGAGGTAAAGATGAAGTAAAATAATGATGGTCTTTGTCTGTAGAGTTCCACGAAATGAGTTATGTCGAACGTGGCCTTCCTTCACTTTGGTCCCACTTTACTGCTTCTCACGTAGCGTGGATCTCAGATGTGCATGGATCGTCCCATACGGTTTTTAGATTAAGGCAAACATATATGGTCTTGGGCTTTTTCTAGACAGTTAGTTATCAAGTTCTCGAGGTTAGAAGATGACAGACTCCTTCATCCAGTGCATTGGACCTTAAATAGGGCAAGGAGTATGGGAAGAGTATGACTTTCCAATATGTACGGAGTTCCTTAGAAGCTCCTGGAGGTTTGAACCTTTGGTGAAGCAGTTGTGGGAATTACTCTTGATGTCCTCACTGACCTTAACAGGTGCAGATCCTCAAAAGTTTCAGACATTTAGAAAGGATGTAACCTCTCAAGGCTCAATGATGATTTCCCTGCTTCTTTTAGGAAACATAGCAACCAGAGCCTTTTGTATTTTTCTGCTTCTGTTAGAATACTCTGCTAACTAACCCAAGCTGTGCCAACCTACAGCTTCTCTCAACCTCTAAGAACTGTCCTCACATTACACAAGGCCTGGCTGAAGCATTAAACCAATGTAACCTTAGATAACCATCATGTCATTGTAAACAAACAGTACATCGTACCCCAGATTCAATTTGTTTGGCTGGTTTGTTTATCACGTGTGGCTTCAATCCACTCACTCAAAGGCTTTTTTAATCTTTTATGGCTATGTGAGCTGTTTAACTGTTTCTTCTCTTCCAAAAGTTTGTGTAATTACTTTTAACATCATACAATTCTCGCTCCGGCTCTATAATGAAGTGTTGTATTTGGGATTGCACTTTGATCCCAGTTTTTAACACATTAGGCCCAACTTGGACTTGTGCACATCAGTGAAAAATGGATGATGCAAAGTGGACTCGCTCAATCTTAGAGGCCACGGATAATGAGCGCTGGAAGTCGCTGCTTCCCCCCCAACCCCTGACCTTCAGTCGTCAACAGCAGCTAATGAGACATTTAATCATATTGAGATGGTTTGTTCCTGTAGGAGGCGCACCCTGCTCTGCTTTTTATGATCTGATGATCTCAACATTTACAGCCGAACTATTGCATCAGTTGCATTGAGAGGACACCGTTTTTTTCCACCAAGGTTGGAAGACATTTTTTTGTGCTAATGATGTGGATTTCACTCAGAGGTTGTTGGTGTTCAGTGGAGCGAGTATGCACTGTATTACTCATCTGTAATACGAGCCATCACTCACTTAATTAATCTGACTCGCCATCGGTTATTAAAAACAACTGAGCTCATATCCAATAAGATATGTG
>JAPMNP010717310.1:5849-20681 GCA_029874935.1 Atherina boyeri | reverse complement strand
CAACAATTTTCTGGGAAAAGTGGTCCATTATCTGACAGAAATGCAGGGGTGCCAATATTTTTGTCCATTACTGTATCTATGGTTTCTACAGTGAATCTTAGTAAAGCATTTGAAAAGCCCCAGATGACAACAAAGCTGCTCTGAAGGCACAGAGGGATAGTACAGCAACTAATAACTGTTGAAATGAAGGCCTTTTGTCGCAGATAATGTCTTATTTAGAGGCTGAAATGCCGTTGCCTCGACCGCTACCATTGAACGAATATGTACACCAGCATGATTGATCTAAATATCTCCCGATAGACTTAGAGTAACTCCCAAATTTTCCGGGTGAGTTTATGAACCTATTTCATGCTATAAATAAGGTTCAGGTTAAAAAAGAAAACGGTACTTTTCTTTTAAGGGAATTTATATAACAGGGAAATTAGGGAGTTATTAGTCTCTTATAATAACAGCTCCCCCTGCACTAAAATGGTAAGAGTGAGTGTAAGACCGATTATATTCTGATAAAAGATTAACAAAGGGGTATTGCGTATAGATCTTTGCAAGTTTGTTTGTGCGGCTTGCATATTGGTATTGTATTGTATATGTTTTTGGTTTTGTTTATTAACACAATTGATATCAAAGTTGTTATGTTTGTGCTGTGTTGCTTTCAAATTTATTTAGAAACTAACCATGTGACCTGACATATGTTCTCCAATAACTAAAGAAAAAGCAAGTCAGATTAGGGAAACAAGCGTACATCCATGGGCAGAATGTGGAAATGCTTGCATATGCTATATTAGATTGTTGCTTGTGATTGCTGCATTTGTCAATAAAGCAAAAACATCTAACCTTTCAGTAATAATTTATTTTCAGCATCTGAATTAACACAGAAGACTTATTGAGATGTTCTTGCTATTTTAACAGGAAGGCCTTGCACTCAGCTGCAGTTGCTGAACCCTGAGCGATCAGCACGACTCATCAAGGAGATACTAGATACAGCTTGGCCAACAAGGGACTTCACTGTTGAGTGGGAACCTGGAAACAGCGAGCTAAAGCATCCTACAGTTTCCTGGTTAAAGATGATTTGGAAGCATCTCTATATCAATTTTGCTGATGACCTGAGTACATTTGAAGACATGCCTTTGATCCCATTTATGCCACTTGAAGAAAGCATGAGCATGGTTAAACTTCTGCGTCTCAAAACCCCCTCCCCCATAATTCTTGTGGCTGATGAAGAGGCATCACTTTCCGAAAGCCTCCTTGAGATCATGGAAAAGCTTGGAGGAGTTGTGATAAAAAAGCTGGATTTGTGTTTGCAGCACCCTCTGCTCAAGAATTACATTCACCCATGTTCTCCCAGTATGCTTCTGCAAATTATGGATAGACTGTCAACACAGCGACTATCAAGCCAAGTCTCCTCTTTCTCTGTAAAAGAGAAAGTTGCACTCAGAAACTATCTGGCAGGACTGTCTGACATCACAGAGAAGGAGAAGTTTACCCTTCTTGATGTATCCATCTTTGAAAAAGTGGGGGCCTATTCTGAGGGTACCTCAGCATTCACATCATTAAGAGGAGCCAGAGCTTTACATCATAGAGCCAAGTACCCACCAGATGTGAAACTATCACAAAATCTAGTGGCTTGCCGTGATGAGGAATCGATTCGTCTCATCAAGATGCTAAATGTTGAACAAGTCAAATCAACAGAATGTTTGAAGATGATTGTTGAGGATATTGAGAAGGGGTTCTACACAAAAGATGAAACAACCCAAATCATGCTTTGGGCTCTTAAGCATCTGGCATTTCTAAAGAATGAAAACTCATCTGTGATAGGATGGCTTTCTGCTCTTAAATTCATTCAGTTGCCTTCTGGAAAGTCTGTCAAAGCCTCGGATCTTTTTGATCCTGAACTTGAGATTCTACAGAATCTGTTTTACCTGGAAGAGAAAACCAGGTTTCCTACAACTACATTCACAACATCCCCTGATATTCTTCATTCACTTAGACAACTGGGGCTAAGAAATGAAGTACAGCTTAGTGAAAAAGATGTACTCAGAGTGGCAAAGAAGATAGAGGAGTTGCAAAGTAGTGAAGAACCTAACTGGGACTTCATAGTCAAAAAGGCAAGAACACTCCTGCAAATACTTAACAAGCAAACCAAGCTGATAAAATCTGCTGATGCTCAAGCATCATTGCTGAAACTGAAATGGGTACCTGTCTGCAAAGAAAGACCTTTAACATACCCTAAATCTCTTGCTTGGGTTGGAGATACTCTCAATATCTGCTCTTTATGTGAGATGTGTGAATTATCCCATGCAGTGCTTGTAGGATCCTCAGTAGCACTGGTTGAACACACATCTGCAGGTATGAAGAAGGCATTGAAACTAACTATTGGGCCACAGGTGGATCAGGTTTTGCAGCACTTGAAAGCAGTGAATGACTGGCATAAATCTCAAGCATTCACCACAGAGGATTGGTATCAGTTCCAGCAGATCTTGTTTGAGATTTATGGTTTTATGCAGGCTCATCTTGAGGATGCGAGAGAAGCAATGAAATCACTGCCTTTTGATTGGGTGTGGACAGGGAAGACATTCTCATCACCGGGCCAAACAGTCTTAAAACCCCTCCCTGATCTTGACTTGCAGCCATACCTGTACTCTCTGCCAAAGACAATGAGAAAGTTTCACAAGCTTTTTAAGTTTTGTGGCTCAGTCGAAGAGGTTGTCCCAAGCCATGTGTTGGATGTCATTACTACAATCCAACAAAGATGTGAGGGAGAGATAACCAAGGAGGAAAGCAAACATGACATTTTTCTTTTAATCAACATCCTCAGATGGCTGTACAACAATCAGATACCAGTAGACACTAACATGCATGTGCCAATTCTTTGCTACAAGGACCCAAGCAAATTAGCTATGAAAGCCATTCATGAATGTACATACTGTGACATCAAGGTGGACGATTTGAATGACTTACTTGAAGACGCCTCAGAGCCAATTATATTGGTCCATGATGACATCCCCATGAAAACTGCAGAGTGGCTGAAAGTACCATGTTTGAGTACGAGGTTGATAAACCCAGAGAATCTTGGCTTTGAGCAGTCAGGCCAACAAGAACCTCTAACAGTGAGAATAAAGAACATCTTGGAGGAATATCCATCTGTAGCAGATATTTTTAAAGAAATCCTCCAGAATGCTGATGATGCAAGTGCGACAGAGTGCAGTTTCCTCATTGACATGAGAAAAAATACTGACATTCGAGAGAATCTCCTGGACCCTGGTATGATAGTTTGCCATGGGCCCTCTTTGTGGTCTTTCAACAACGCTGTTTTTTCAGACACTGATTTTCTGAATATCACAAGGTTAGGTGGATCAGTGAAGAGGTGTGAAGCAGACAAAGTTGGCAAGTTTGGCTTGGGTTTCAACTCTGTCTATCACATTACTGACATCCCCATCATAATGAGCAGGGAGTTCATGATCATGTTTGATCCAAACATCAATCATATCAGCAAGCACATCAGAGACAGGTCAAACCCAGGGATCAAAATCAACTGGAGCAAACAACAGAAGAGGCTGAGAAAATTTCCGAACCAGTTCAAACCTTTCATAAATGTGTTCAACTGCCAGCTTCCTTTAGCTCAGGATTCACCATACAAATACAACGGTACACTGTTCAGACTCCCATTCAGAACAGAACAGGAGGCATCTGTTAGTGAAATCAGTAGTCTGTACTACAATACGACAGACATCTATTCTCTTGTTGATGAGTTCAGCATATGTGGCCATCGGTTCATTCTGTTCACTCAGCATGTCGGAAGTATGGTACTCAAATACTTGAAATACGAGGAACCAAACCCAGCAGGAGCACAAGATGTTGTCACAATCAACAAAAGTGTGTGGTCATCCAAAGCCTCCTATGGGCCTCTGAGCATTCTCAAATCTGCAGCAAAGGTGATGAAGAGAGTTGCAAGCACCAGTAGAATACCTGCTGATGTTCCTAAGTCCGGCTGCATCATTCGTGTTATGGTGGAGGAGTTTCACAATGTGTTCAAACGAATTGTTGATCTCCATTCCCCCTTGTTCCGAGGTTCTGAGGAAGATCCCAACCAGTACTTTGAGATGGCAGCAAAAGGTGTCCAGACAAGAAGGCTTACAGATGAAATGCCACAGAAGGCAGTCGACATCACCAACTGGCTCATTTGCTCATGCATGGATGCGAGCGAGGCACTTAAGTTTTCCCTCAGTGACAGTGGAAAAAGACTTGGACTTGTGCCTTGTGGAGGGGTGGCTGTTCTACTCTCTGAGGAGGAGAATCGTAAATGGACTGTGAAGACAAATGCCACTCCAGTTGGAGAGGTGTTTTGTTACTTACCTCTCAGAATCAAAACAGGCCTGCCAGTCCACATCAATGGCTGCTTCGCTGTTACGTCCAACCGCAAAGAGATCTGGAAGACTGACACCAAAGGTCAGTGGAACTCTGTGTTCATGAGACATGTCATTGTTCAAGCCTACTTAGCAGCACTCACAATGCTACGTTCAATGGCAGAAAGTGGAGAACTGCTTGAGTACAGCTACTATGCAGCATGGCCAGATCCAAGTCAAGTACATGATGACTTTACACTGATCAGCCAGGGTGTTTACCAAGAAATCGCCAAAGGAGGTGACAGTGATCAGGCAAAAGTTTTTTCAGATGGCAAAACCTGGGTGTCAATCAAATATGTCCGATTCCTTGACGATGCCTTACTCTGCAGGCCAGACATTGGTCCTGCTGCTTTCAAGATATTCTTGAAATACCTCAAGAAGAGTGGCTCACAAAACCTATGTGCTGTTGAGCTGCCTGACTGGGTGAAGGAGGGATTTGAGGATGCTGGATGTAAAGGGAAATTAATGGAAAACACCCTGACGGAGAGGCAGTTCTTTTCAGAAGTCTTTTTCCCCCACATCCAGGAAATTGACAAAGAGCTTCGAGATCCCCTGATACATTATGTCTTGAATGAAAAGCTAGAAGATTTTGCCTCAATCCTCAGGGTTACTCCTTGTATCCCATGCTCTGGCCCCAACAAGGAGCTTGTTTTACCTTCCAGACTCATTCATCCAGAGGGAAGAGTTGCTAAACTTTACAACACTGATGATGGAAGATTCCCTGAAGGGACCTGTAAAGACTATGTAAACCCTGTGTGTCTGGTTAAACTAGTGCAGTTGGGAATGGTAAAAGATGATCTGTCCTGGGAGGACCTGATTGAGCGTGCTCAGTCTGTTATTGATCTAAATGAAAATGATCATTCAACTGCATGCTTTCGCAGCAGTATACTCCTGAGCCTGATTGATGAAAAACTGAAGATGAGGGATCCAGAAGTAGCCGAGCACTTGGAGACACTCCAGGCCATCAAGTTTCTTCCATTTCTGACAAGGCCTGCAGGCTTTTCCTTACCGTGGCATGGAAACAGCTTTTCCCCGACAACAATGTTCTCCCCTAAAGAGCTCTTCACAACTGAACATCAGGAGACTGTGTGTCTGATGAAGCCAATCCTGAACGAGAATTCCCCGTCCTTCAAAGGTTGTGGTGCAATGTCATTGGCTGTGAAAGACAGTCTTGGACTAATAAGGAAGCCCTCAGTGGAACTGGTCATCAGTCAACTAAAAAAACTCTCTGAGTCGTTTGATGGCGTCACTCTCTATCAGGAAAACATAACAAATGCCTGCTACAAGTACCTCCATGAGGAAATGCTACAGGATGAAAATGCAAAAAGTCAAATAACTGAGGAACTGAAAGGCTTTAATTCCATCTTGGTGGAGAACACATACGTCAGTCCCTCCAAAGTTGCATTCCACCTTAACTTTGACGCTGCACCCCATCTATATCAACTCCCTAACAAATACAGAAACAGCTGTCGCGAGCTCTTTGAAAATGTTGGAGTGCAACCCAGTTTCACAGTTGAAAATTTCTCTGCAGTCCTTGACATTGTGAAGCAAGATTGTGGACGAAGGGTGCTCACAGAGGAAAACTTCCAGTTGTGTCGCAGAATCATCAGTGAGGGAATATGGAGCTTAATACGGGATAAGAACCAGGAGTACTGCCAAGTGAATTTCGGTGGGATACTGTTACCAGATTCCAATCTAACAATGCAGCCATCAAAATCACTATGCTACAATGACTGCCCATGGATCAAAGTCAGAGACTCCTCTGTGAAATACTGTCATGGGGACATTCCAAGAGAGGTTGCTGTGAAACTGGGAGCAGTTCCAAAACGTCACAAGGCATTGGAGAGATATGCCTCAAATATCTGCTTCACCCCACTTGGCAGTGAGTTTGGACAAAAAGAAAAACTTACCAGCAGAATTAAAAGTATTCTCAATGCTTATCCATCAGAGAAAGAAATGCTGAAAGAGCTGCTTCAAAATGCAGATGATGCCAAAGCCACGGAAATCTACTTTGTGTTTGATCCAAGGACACACCCCACTGACAGAATATTTGATGACAAATGGATCCCGATGCAAGGCCCTGCCCTCTGTGTATACAACAATCAACCATTTACAGAGGATGATGTCCGAGGTATTCAGAACCTTGGAAGAGGAACAAAGGAGGCCAATCCAGGAAAAACTGGTCAATATGGCATAGGATTCAACTCTGTCTATCACATAACCGACTGCCCATCTTTCATCTCAAACAATGACATTCTATGCATCTTTGATCCGCATGCACAGTATGCACCTGGAGCTACATCTGTGAGTCCTGGGAGAATGTTCAGAGACTTGGACTCTGACTTTAGGTCACAGTTTTCAGATGTTCTCAATCTCTATTTGGGAGCTCATTTTAAGCTTGAACGCAGTACAATGTTCAGATTTCCAATCCGCTCCACAGATATGGCAAAGACATCAGAGATCAGCTCTGTCTCTGCATCTGATAGAATGGTGCAAAATCTCCTGGACAAGCTAAAAACAGACGGTGCAGAGCTTCTCATGTTTCTCAACCACATGGAAAAAATATCAATCTGTCAAATTGATAATGCATCTGGTGAGCTTAAAGTCCTCTATTCTGTGACAGCCAAAATAACAGATGGCGATCGGCTAAAACGCAAACAGTTTCATGCCTCTGTTATCGACAGTGTGACCAAAAAGAAGCAGCTCACTGCTATCCCAGTCCAGCAGATAACCTACGCAATGGACATAGAGGACACTGATGGAAATTTAACGGCATGGGTGATCTGTAACAGATCTGGATTCTCTAATATGGAAAATGTCTCAAAAAGTGTGATATCTGCTCACAAAAATGAAGACATAACTCTATTTCCTCGTGGAGGTGTGGCTGCATGCGTAACTCACAACTACAGAAAACCACACAGAGCTTTCTGCTTCCTACCCCTGTCACTGGAGACTGGCTTGCCTTTTCATGTCAATGGGCATTTTGCCCTAGACTCAGCAAGGAGAAACTTATGGAGAGATGACAATGGAGTGGGGGTAAGGAGTGACTGGAATAATAACTTGATGACTTCATTGATAGCCCCTGCTTGTGTGGAGCTGCTGATTCAGCTGAAGCGTCAATACTTTCCAGGTCCCGATCCTACCATGACTATACTACAAGGAACACCACTTCATGTTGTGAAAGATACCTTGCGGAAATATCTGTTTTTCTTTCCAGCCAACCGACTTGACATACAGCCAGATTGGTACTGCTTGGTTAAAGCAGTGTACAACTGCATACATGCTGAACTAAAGCGCTTGCTCCCTGTTGTCAGAGCAGCACAAATGGACAACTCTGACATCCACTCAATCATTTACATATCATGGGTGAACACATCCACCTCAAACAAAGGCAGAGCTTTCTTTGATAATCTGCTACAAGACGAGCTTCAGCACTTAAAAAACACAGAGTACAATATAACGTCAAGGAAGTCTGTAGCAGAAAATGTCTACAGGCTGAAAGCCTTGCTTCTTGAAATCGGTTTCAACCTTGTTCACAGCTGCGATGAAACAGCAAACATCTACTTCTGTTTGGAGGATGCAGGGATTCCAGTCAGTTATGTAACACCAAGTGATGTCCGCAACTTCCTTCACACTTTCTCCTCACCAGACACCTCATGTCATGTTGGAAAACTCCCATGCCGTCTTCAGCAGTCCAACTATAAACTAGTCCATAACCTGAAACTTCTAGTTGACTACTGTTTCAAAGATGTAGAAGTGGATGAGGTCAAAATCGAGGGTTTACCTCTGTTGATAACAATGGACAACACGCTTCAGGTGTTTGATCCTAAGAGACCAAAGTTCCTGACAACACATCATGAACTAATATCACCAAGGAAAGAAATGTTCATGAATACATTGTACATGAGGTACAGCAACATCCTGTTGCAGGCAGGAACTGCAAAGAACTTTGACATTAGCAGCTTTGGTGAACTTCTAGGGTCTGTTCTTCCAAGAGAGTATCGAACAAAGATCCCTGTCAAATGGAGGGATACTTTTGCAAGTGAATCCTGGCTAAAGAACGCGTGGAGCTTCATCAGTGAGAATATGGCATTTAAAGAAGATCAGGTGGACATTAAACCCAACTTCGAGACAGTGCTTGACATTCTTAAAGACTGGGCTTTGCTGCCTGGAATCAAATTCATGGCAAGAGAGAAGCTTGTTGTCCCAGATCATGATGTGCTTCTACCTCTAAGCTTGATGAATGTTGCTATATTTCCACAAGGCCAAAATGACAAAGTCTTTCACACCCTGATGAAAGCGGGGTGCATCCAGCTTGCAGTGAACAAAATCTGTCTGAAAGAGAATCAAATCCTGCCTTTACTGGCACAGCACACAGCAAACATTGAAAATCCATCAAGCGTTCTGAAAGCTGTAGAATACATGATTCAAACATCTGCGTTCAAAACAGCAAACCTGACTGACAAGGACTTTGAGGCTCTTCTGCTGTATTTCAACTGCAACCTGGCCAACCTCTCACAACAAGATGCACAGAGCCTAAAACTCATCCCATGCTTTAAGTCATATAGTGGGAGATACATCAGCATTGCAAACTATGGGGCAAACTACATCCTGGCAAAAACTATCCCAACTGCTGACATTGAAAAATGGACCCACACGCCCTCCTTTTCCTTCCTTGCTGACAATCCACAGCTGAAAGAACTTTACACCTTCCTTGGCTGCATGCCAATTGATGACCTTGAAATTTACCTACAACACCTCCTGACAAAGTTTGAGAATCTTTCCCATGATGCCAAAGTTGAACACATTGTCTACTTGAAGGAAAGGCTTATGTCAATGGAAGAATCATGCAAGATGAAGGACCAGCTCTTTGAGAAATTGGAGGGACTGTCATTTATCTATGACCACACAAACAGACTGAGGCCAGCCAAGTTTTTCTATGATCAGACAGTGAATGTGTTTGAAGTCATGTTACCTGCAAAGTCATTCATACCAAGTGACCTTTTTAAGAAAGTTGAGCAAGTGACAAAACCAAAGAATGGGACATTGTTGCTGACCTCATGGATAACCTTTCTGAGGAACATTGGTCTCAAGCATGAGGTTTCGCAGCAGCAGGTTCTTCAGTTTGCAAAAGAGGTCAGCATCAAAGCCCAAACAGAGAGTTGGACCAAAGAAAAAGTACAAACCACTGTCGATGTTCTCTTGAACCATATTTTTAATGAGAGGTCAGATCTGTTCCAGGGTACCTTTCTCAAGGAGCTTTCAATGATACAGTTTCTGTGTCCTGAGAGGGCTCCCAAAGAACTCATCAAGCTTCATACTCAGTACCAAGAGATGAGTGGCACCCTTCCTCTTATCCGTTTCAGTGGGTCTCAAGTAAACCCAAAATTCAAGCAAACAGACATTATTCACTTGCTTTGGACATCCTGTCCAATCCTGCCTGAGAAAGCTACACCTTCGAGCATAAAGGACCAAGAGGAGAACGCTCTCAGCGGGCAGGAACAACTCGACCAAGTGCTGAACATGTTGGGGGTCAACTTGGACCCACCACTGGAGAAAGTCATAAGCAACTGCAAGAACATCTGTAACATATCCAGCCCAGATGATGAGATGGTGAAAACCAGGAACAAAGTTTTAAGATCAACATACGAGTTCCTCAGTGCAGATAAACGGGATTTCCGTTACCAACTCCGTGGCGTGGCCTTTGTCATGGTTGAAGATGGCTGGAAATTGCTGAAACCTGAAGAAGTGGTCATCAATTTGGACAATGAATCTGACTTCAAACCCTACTTGTACAAATTACCTCTTGAACTCGGCACTTTTCATCAACTTTTCAAACTTCTTGGCACAGAGGATGTTGTGTCCATCAAACAATATGTTGAAGTTTTATGGAGAATTTACAGAAGTTCAGATGGAAAACAGCTTGACCCAAATGAAATGAGAACTGTCAAAAGGGTTGTTTCTGGATTATTCAAGTCCCTTCACAATGATCCAGTGGAAATTCGCAAAGATCTTGAGAGTCTCAGAGATTTGATATTTTACCTGCCAAGCCATGATGGAAGACTGGCTAAATCCAATAGCCTGGTATTCGATGATGCCCCACACTACAAAAGCAGAATTCAGGGTAATGTTGGGGTTCAGATGCTTGTTGACATGAGCCAATGTTATCTAGGAAAAGATCACGCCTTCCACACAAAACTCATCATGCTATTGCCACAGAAACTAAGGCCTAGACTGCTGAGTAGCATCCTCGAGGAGCAACTTGATGAGGATTCTCCAAAAATGTGTCAGTTTGGAGCTCTTTGCTCTCTTCAAGGTCGCCTTCAGCTGCTGCTGTCATCAGAGCAGTTCATCACAGGTTTGATCAGGATAATGAAACATGAGAATGACAACGCATACCTTGTGAATGAAGAAAAAGCCATACGACTATGCAAAGCACTTTGCGAAGGACTGAAAGTGTCCTGTTTTGAGAAACTCCAGACAACTTTAAGAGTAAAAGGATGCAGTCCCATCCCACACAGTCGCAGTGAAACACTTGCCTTCCTTAAGAGATATGGGACAGCTGTGATTCACCTATACATCCAGCATTCAGACAGCAGAGACATTAACTTTCTTTTGGCACTTGCTATGACACTGAAGTCAGCCACAGACAATTTGATTTCTGACACATCATATCTGATCGCCATGTTGGGCTGCAATGACATCTACAGAATCACAGAGAAGTTGGACAACCTCGGTGTAAAGTATGACTCAACAGAGCCTTCAAAACTTGAACTACCCCTCCCTGGAACCCCAATACCAGCTGAGATCCACCACACACTGCTCATGGATCCAATGAATGTATTCTATCCAGGGGAATATGTGGGCTACCTTGTCGACTCTGAGGGTGGAGACATCTATGGGTCCTATCAACCCACCTACACATATGCCATCATTGTTCAAGAAGTAGAAAGAGAGGAGGAGGAAAATGCAAGTTTCCTCGGAAAATGCTTCCAAATTGACATTGGTTACAGCGAGTACAAAATAGTCAGTTCACTTGACCTTTACAAGTTCTCAAGACAAGACGATAGCACCCATGTTCGAGACACTAGTGCCCCATCAACCCCGACAAGCCCAGAGTGCCGTTCCTCTGTCCTAAGAATGATGCCGCCTCTTTTTCCTGGGAAAGAAAACCTCCGACCTCCTTCTCAAAAACAATCCCCCAAAAAAATCAAGCTTCACGCTTTGCCTGAGATTTTGAAAGAAGTGACCTTAGTAGTTGAACAAGCTTGGAAACTTCCTGAGACAGAGAGGAAAAAGATAATCCGCCGATTGTATCTCAAATGGCATCCTGACAAAAACGCAGAGAATTTGGACTTTGCCACAGAAGTGTTCAAGCACTTGCAGAATGAGATCAACAGGATGGAGAAACAGTCTTTGGCTGATCATCAAAATACAGACAGGACTTCCAGGAGAGCCTACTCCACATCGTCCACCCGATTCCAGTCAGACAAGTTCTCATATCAAAGGTTTTATTCATCCTGGAACCAAGAAGCAACTAGTCACAAGTCAGAAAGGCAACAGTTCAGGGAACATTACACAAGCTATGCTGGGTCATCACACTCTCACCGTTTCTTTGTACCCCCGACCTTCAAGAAAGTTGGAAACCCTGTGGAGGCCCGCAGGTGGCTGAGGCAAGCTAGAGCAAACTACTCTGCTGCTCGCAATGATCTTCATAAAAACGCTAATGAGTGGGTTTGTTTCAAATGCTACCTGGCCACAAAGCTTGCTCTCATTGCTGCAGACTATGCAGTCAGAGGAAAGTCTGACAAAGATGTAAAACCAACTGCTCTGGCTCAGAAAGTGGAGGAGTACAACTCCCAGTTAACAGGCCTCACCAGCGATGTTCAGATCCTGGAGGGATATGGTGTAGACAGCCTAAGAACTCGCTACCCTGATCTCCTGCCGTTTCCACAGATCCCCAATGACAGGTACACTTCTGAGGTAGCAATGAGAGTGATGGAGTGTACGGCACGGATTATTATAAAGCTTGAAACATTTGTGCAGCAAAAAATTTGATCCTGTTAAATATGAGTTGATCTTGAGTGAAATGGAGAACAGTTGTGGCTGTGTGGAATACAGATCATGAAGTATCCAGCTGGCAGCTTATGGTACATATGCAGTTTTTGTCTGTGATGTTGAGGCTGTGGCCTTCTCAAAGTAAATACATGTTTGGCTCCCGTAACCTCTTAGGCTGCATTTCTGCATATGCTGTACATACAGATGCCTCAGTTATATGTTTTGTTTACCAAAGTCCCCATGTTGACTATATTTGCTCTGAGTTAGATTTTTTAAAAAAAAATGCTGCTTTTTTACTTTATCTTTTATAAAAATGAATGAATATATTTTCTTGCTACAGAAAACCAGTTGAGTTTTTAAAGGATGTGCTTGTCATGGAATAGATTAATTATTTCAAGTACTCTCATGCAACATGTCCTATTTGCAAAATCTCAGCAAGTCAAGAAAATACAATCATCTTTGTAAATTGTTTTTGGTGTATTTTTCAGGTTTTCTTATTATTTCTGTAAAAGTTGTACATTTCCTGTAACATAGCCAGTCACTTGTTAATGGACAAAGCACTTTTTGGAAACTCATCTATTTGCATTTGCACTCATGTAGCCTTAGTCTCTCCAATAACTCGGGAGAATCCAACTGTGAATAGAGACACTTTATATTAATTTATACTTAGCTGTCAACAGTTTATTTGTTTGTTTGTTTGTTTGGACACATGTCCATGCAGTCAAAGCTGGGGAGCAAGTGTCTGGAGCGATTGCTACTGTAGTTTAAGTAACCTTTTTCTTTCGTTTTACTTTCTTTTTTAACATGTTCAAGAGTACTCAGTAGGATGTTGTGATAAAGAGCCATATACTGTAGATGTTATTATTGTGGGAGCAACTGCAACATGTAACTTTTTGCTAGCTTGAAAACATGTCCATACATTTTCTGTGATTTTAACATTTCTGGTTTAAGGAACATATGACAGCACCAGGCTGTGGTGCTCGTGTGTTTTTACTGCTTTACCCAACATTTCTGGCTTATTCTAACAACCATACACATTCTGACCACATACTGTACATGCCATTTACAGACTTAAAATGTGCTTCTCGGTATCTGTGTCTTATTCCACCTTCAGGAGTTTATCTCCTTGAATGAATGTTGGGAATCATACATGTTGATGTAAACTGTGCCATAGCAAGGCCTAATAAATTCCCCTTAAATGATCTGGATCAGCTTCTTTTTTTTAAATTGTGACATTTGGCATATTTTAGAGAAGGCTGTTTGTATATTACTTGAAGGATTCAAACAATTATTTTTATTTGTTTTTTATTTTTTTCGAATGAAAAATTAAATGTATTTTTAAAAAACCCATTAAGGATTGGAATTATGTTTATTTTAGGCATTGTTTTAATGTAGACATGACATTATTTCTGTAATCTGAATTATTTTAATTGTAAAAATGAAAAAAAGGTTTAACTCTGAGACAGGCAAACGTAACGTGTGTGGATTTGCACAGAAGGTAGAATGTTGGTTCATGCAACTGCAGAGCTTCTCCACAAGAGTGCAACAGAGCATCCACAGTCACAGATAACAGCAGAGATCAAAACTGTTTTCAACTTGTGCATTAAATGTGCCGAAGATAACAAACTGGAACATAAAATGAACAATTTGGTAAAGGAAGAGCCCTCCAATGTTTTATTACACTGTTCTGCATTAGATTTTATCGGAAAACACAAACTTTCCCAAGAAAACTACTCAGACAAAGAAGCAATACAATTCTGTTTTTTTTGTGCAAGTTTTATTCAACATACAAAATGAATAAATATACATTACACACAGTCAAATACAGTTTGCCAGACCTGAGGTGAGAACCATATTTCACCTTAATTAACTGTTCATTGTTATCACAACGTCACAACTTTATAACTAAGTTAGAAACAGCCTCATAAGATAATGCAAAACTCATAAAAACATTACAAAATATTGTTCTTTCAGACACAGCTGAGAAAGGCAAATGTTACGCACCTGTCATGCATATTCTAAAAGAATAAATTCAAGCAAATCTGATTAAAAAAAATAAGGCAAAAGCAGTTTTAAAATGATAACCCCTTTAATTTCTTGCTCTAGTATCCATTATTTTGTTATTCAGGCTTGTTTTGTATTTGCTTCCATGTTGCTGTGGTCAAAGGTCATGTTTTCTCAGTCCACATGCTGTAAGGGAGGTTATAAAACAAACAGACCAGCTTTCTCCAAAATTACAGCCTGTCTTGCCGCTACATAAGTAAATGCTTATGAAGGGCTCTAAAATAACACCACATAACAGAGGACACACCAAGTGTGAAACTGAATTACTCTCATTTTATAGACAAAACTCAAATATGTCCCTGCCTACAAC
>JAPMNP010717264.1:0-10281 GCA_029874935.1 Atherina boyeri | reverse complement strand
CTATAGGCCAGACCATCGAACAGTTTCACAGGATGAAATGCAGCCAAAAAAATAGCTGGGATTCAATTTGTGTTGGCCTTTGGGTACTATTGTTGCTTTATACATCGATTTTATACAGTGATACCGCATTTCTGAATCAGCACTACATTTAGACCCCCTTTTTTTTTTTCTTTTAACACTGATCAATGTACATGCTCCACTATATCTTAGGCCAGGCTAAGACCAGGGCAGCCTACAGTAAACAGGACTCTGCATAATGATAGTTTTCATCCTGCTTGCGGTCTCTCTCTTCAAAGTCTTTCCACAAGGTTGCTGAGGGGATGCTGGGAATGCTCAAGTACAGCTGAAGTAACCACTTCCCAGCTGGGTGTGTCAACCTTTCTTCTCGGCGTCATGTCAAACCATTGTAGTAGAAAAGCACACCCCTCATTTCACAAAGTTATGTGTCAACTATGGCATTTGTATTCATGGGAAATATTTGCTTGAGAGACAAAGAGAGTATGATGTGCAATGTTCCATATCCCTCAAGAATGCAATTAAATTCCATTTGTTGGGTACTGCAGAAATTTATTCTAAACTTGTCAGGCCTATTTCCTCTTGCTTAATTCACCTAAGGCTTGAGTGCATACCCAAACATTTATACTTAATCACAGATCATTATTGTTCTGTCTCTATAAATGTAATATTCATGAATAATAAGAATTTGAGCCTGAATGATGGCTATCTTTTAGGTTATTTTCTGGTATCCTTAAATTTTCTTTTAAGGAGCAAATAATACCTAGATTTTTGTAAGCAGGCTGCTGTAGTACTATCTTTGTGATACAATTTTGTTGATTCATAAACAAAATGCTGATATGTACAATATTAATTATTCAATTATAGGGTTAAGAAATGGTTATGGATTGAGTGGGGGGGCTAAGGTTGAGCTAAGGCTAGTGTAAGTCACGGAGGAATGTTTGCAAATTTGCAAACATTTTTTTTTGTTTGTTTGTTTGTTTTCAGATTTATCTGAAAACAAACAAACAAACAAACAAACAAACAAAAAAAAATACTATTCCAGATCAGATTATGCCTAGAGTATGTGATGTATGAGCTGGAAGAAAATGAAATTCAATAAAAAAAAAATAAAAAAAAATAAAACAGTTCATACTGTAATTGGGAAAATCTTGGAATAGTTACTTTTAACTCCAACAGAACCCAATGACCTCCTAATATTTAGTTACATTTTTTTTAAAGACATTTCTCCAAGGCATGTCAAATTTATCTGTATGGCACATTTCATGTGCAAGACAAGTCAAAGTGCTCCATGTAGGCTAAATAAACAGAAGTCATGAAATGTCTGATCAGGTCATTTAAGTTTCTCTTACCAATTCTTTCCTGCGGTGTGGGAGATCGAGTCTTCTGACCTGAATGGAAAGTAACAATCAACTTACTATTTCATTAATATACATCTCCAGAAAACATTAAAACACAAACACACATACTTAAATAATTACATTATGTTAATAATTGGACACTCACCTTTACCTTTCACCTTACTGCCTGCACTGCTTGTTGCCCCTTTTTGTCTTTTAGGTGCCATACTTGTTAACAGGGTCAGCAAATTTTCTAAAATAAACAGAGTTAGATTTTCAAAGCAGCAAACTGCACTTTATGTCTAAAAAGTGCAGTGTATACAACTATTTGCATTGATACTTCAGAGGTTATAACCAATGCATGTGTTGACATCTTGTGGAGGATCAGAGAAATGTCCCGTTGTTTCAGTGGTGCTACATTTTCTGTATTTTTCATTCTGTATTCTGTAGTTTTGGGCTTTGCCAGGGTGTTCAATGCATCAATTTGCACTGTTTCGAGCAATGTCTTTGCAGTTGTAGAAAAAAAGAAAAGAAAAGAATTTGATGATATCCCAAAATAAAATGGAATATAAAGCAAGAAAGCTCCCAATAACTTAGTTTTTAAAATTTTATATTGTCCCACGTAAAACCAAACACACAATGCGCACAATTTACTTTTATAGCCCCTTGTATGTCTTTTGTTTGAGAAAAATTACATGATCAAATGTGCTGTGAAACTTGTCGAATATAGCCTATTAATTCAGATTTCTAAACCTCATGCCACTAAATAATAATAAAATTATGTCCAAATGTCCTCTGTGTCTGTAGGGATTGCAGTGTAGCCTATCTTCTGTCAGTTATATGAAAAAGTTTGATCATGTGTGTGGGAGTGAGTTTGTTAACGATAACATAGCATAAACATTTTATTTAAAACAAAAAAAAAAAAGAGGGAAAAAAATAAAACGATGAATCCGGTTTACAAAAAAGTATAAACAGCAAAGTATAAACGTGCTTGACTGGTGTTCGATTATTCCGAATAACCAGTTTACGTGGGTTGACTCTTGAGGATTTGTGTAATCTAAATGCTTAATTTAACCGCTGAACATCTCTTCCAACGCTTCCTGCATGCTTCCATCGCTTCTGTTTTAAGTTACGGTTGGGTGCCGATCGTCTCGCTAAAGCTGACGATAAAGACTTTAAGCTCATGTTATAAGAACAAAACAGGTAAGAAAAGTTGTCCAGTTGCTTCAATTTCAAGCATTTTGAATAACGCACCTAAGTAGGCTAGTAGTTTCATAAAAACAGAGCAGCTTAGGCTATAGACAAATACATTAAAAAAAATTAAACAATTTTACCGTTTGTTTACGCCTCACTTTTGACTTCTCATCCATCTCGCGGGTAATCGCTTAGCAACAGTAGCACTGTTTGGTTGTCATTGGTTACAAAACAGGCGGGGAAATAAACGTCACGTAGTTGATTGACAGATAAAAAAGCCAACCAGATGCCAACTCTCCGGTGACGTTACATGATAGTGAAAAAAAAAAAAAAAAAGTAGCCTACCCGAGTCCCGAGAAGTTCAGGCTGTATTTCATGGCAAAACTGTTCAGGTGTTTTAGATGTCAAGTTGACTTTCGTGAGTCGAGTTATGACCCTCATGGTAAAATAAGTAGGCCTATTCATAGTTATTTTTTAATTGAGACGACGCATTTTTAAGTTGGGTTTCATATTGTAAACAGCAATTGGATGAGTTAGAACTAATCTGCTGCAGAACATTGGTGAGTAAACCATCCGCTAATGTTATTTTAAATTAACATTTTTATTCCGAAGGTTTAAAGTTTGATATGTGTAGGCTACGACATATAATCAATATAGTTGATTGTCGCCGCAATGGCAGACGGTCAGGTTTCTGAACGCAACCAGCTGTGTATTATTCAACAGGTAGCCTACACTTGAATTCAGTTCCTTTTCCCTCTTAGTCAGATTATGAATATTCAATCATTTGTCCCTTTAAAAACGCGGCGAATGTATAGCCTACTGTAGCCTACGTGTAACTTTCCGTGTTGATCTTGAGACAGTCATTTTTATTTGATTTTTTCCCCCTTTCCAACACCGAGCAGCTGAAACAAAGAATGATGTATTTCCTGTTCAGTGGCTTTTTTCCCCTCTCAGTTATCAAGTAAGAATGATTTACAGGACTAGAGAAACAATGAAGTTCAGTCAAATTCTATTATGATTTTATTTTGTTCTTTTTAACGGGAGGTGGTGGTGGGGGTAGTAATACATTTTTCTGTAACATTTTTACTCATTTCAGTAATGTTTTATTGAGTTTTCTCCTAACATTTGTAAATCACAAATTTTGCAGTCATTTTGGACATGGAGGAATCCAGTGACTTGTATGATGTGTACAACACAAACCAGCCACCTACTTGGGAAGAGCACCAGCCTCAGTGTCCAGATTTGGATGAAATTGAGCACCTCAGAAGGAAGATAAAATACTATTTCATGAACCCTTGTGAGAAATACCATGCACGTGGACGAAAACCATGGAAACTCATACTGCAGATTGTCAAAATTGCCATTATAACCATACAGGTATGTAACAACCTCAAATGTGACCGTTATATTTGTTTCTCTGTTTTCATCAACCCCATGAAAGCGTTCTGGTCCTATTGCAGTTGGTTTCTTTTGGGTTGAGCAACCAGATGGTTGTTACATTTAAGGAGGAAAATCTGATGACATTCAAGCACCTCTTCTTGAAAGATTATGTTGATGGTGGGATGGATACATGTGCTGTTTATAGACAAGCAGATGTTTATGAACACATTGACTACATTATAACACAGGTAAGAAAATTTTACTCATAGGAAAAAGCTTAGAGCGAGCATAATCTTGGTTTGCAGTACATGTTGATTTATTTTGATCTTGTGACATTACAGATCTCTTTCTTTTGCTTTTGTGTTACTGTAAATTATTGTTGAGATTTTATTGTTTTGCTTCCTTACATTGGCAAAAAAAAAAGTCTGACTGGCTTAATGTCATCATGGGATTGGACTTTGTTCTTTTTCATATGTCAGTCATTATGATTGCAAGAAGTCATAAAACAATTTCCTTGTTCTTTTAGCAAAATAGATAACAAATACCAAGTTAGGCATTTTCTGGTGTTTGCATTGTTTTGGCATAGACAGGAAAACAGAAAGGCTTATTTTGTATATCACATTTTTATAATTTTCTTGAAAACTTTCATATGAAAGCTGTCATTACTTCACCATGCTGAAGTGTTTTGGTATTCACTGATATACAGTCAAATACATGTAAAATGTACAGTATATTAACTGTTTTTAATTGTTTATTTTTAGTACGGACTTCTGCACAACAACACAGTGGGCAATCATGCATATGAGAAAAACGGTAGTGGTTACGCACCGCTGTCCATTTGTCAGGAGTTTTACAGGAACGGTACCATCAACCCTGGAAATGAATCAATTGAGATAGATGCTCATGTGGATACAGGTAAGCATTGCAAGTAAATTGTTATTGACAATCAACCAATTTGATGTTGATATGACCAGCCAAATGAGAGGACACCTTCTGATTCAGTGGTTTTTTTGGTTTTTTTTTTTTCTTTACATTTTTTGGGATCAAATGACACTGTTTTAATGCTTGAAATAAACTTAAAGGAGCCAGCCATATGTAAGATTCTGGCCGAAACTGGTACTGCAATCATGTGAAGCCATAGCCGGTGTAAAAAATTGCTAAAAATGGCCAAAATAGGTCAACAAAAATATACACAGTAGTTCTGGATACTTTATAACCCTCCACCTCCCCCCCGATTGGGAGATTTAATCAAATATCAGCACAAAATGTAAACAATAACATCATTTAGGGGCTGCAAACCCGTTTTTTAAATGAGAATATCCTGGCTAAATTACGGTCGTCTGTGATATAAGCATTTGAAATTAACATAATTAATAATTTTTTAATGTCTTGTAACATATCAGCACAATTTTATGATAACTTAAGATAAAGATGATACATAATTCTTACATATGGCTCTTTTATTAATGTCTAGTGGCCTCATAAAAAACATTAGGCAATGATGGGCAGTTTGAATCTGATTGATACGCAGTCTGGGCTTCCCTTGAAAAGCCTACTTAGTTTCTGTTTTTGCAAGAGACAAGCGAATCAAAAAGCACTCAGCTTTTACCTTGGAATTTAAGTCAGCTCTAAAAGGTAATTGCCAACAACACTAAAAGGGTGATCCTTGTCAAAAATGAACTTGAAGGATATTTTGCCTTTCTTGAGACCTATTGGCAGTTGATGCAGAAAAACAGCCTTGTTCAGTTACTGCAGCATAAATATTGTAACATAAATATCGTGACAAAAACTCCTTAGATAGGTAGAGGGGAACAATTGACTGTCATCGCTGTAAGACGTCAAAGTCGACCATCCGAGAACATCTAAAGTACTGTCCTTGACAAAGATCCCCTCAATGGAAGACCAAAAGCTACCCCTGCTGCAGAGGACACATTTATTACTCATTAACCTAAAAAATGACCAAAAACATTATCTTTAATAAAAGTCTACTTTAGTATTTTACATTGAAGAGCAAAACCTGTCTCACTGCTAGCTGTTTGGGAAAGACTGTAAATAAGGCTGTGTAAAAGCTGTGTGGCTCCACGACAGGATCTGGCCTCCACAATCACTAAACTCTAAAGAAATCACTAAAGATAAGATAATTAGGGGGAACAATAATTAACATGTTATCGGTGTATGTGGAAATGCGACAAGACCCAGGGAACATTTAAGATGATTCTGGTCAAGAATGAAAAATGTGTGCAAAAGCTATTTTTAGTGCAGAAGACGACTTCTTTGAGGAATCTGATGTTCAGTCAAAAATGAATGTTTTTCATAGTGATAATGGCATTGATACTGCTTTACAATAATGACAGTAACAAAACAACAGAATTACTCTTTGTACTATGTTCACTTGTTTTTCATCACCAGTTTTTTCTTTGTTGTGGCCTGTCCATAAACAGATTGCATAGAAGTTTACCCCACGAATCCTCTATCACCACATGTCGTACTTGAAAACTTTGAGGTGTATTTCAAAAGGTTTGTGAGCATCATTGACATTTTTCTTTACTTAAAGCAACACTCTTTTGCTGCCCTTCTGTTGTAGTTTGTTTGAAAACCCAATTTTTAATTATCCTTGCTCTTTCTTTCAGGATGATTTCTATCAAGATCAAATTTGTTCTCAAGGCCATAAATTTACAGACTGTGAGACATCGAGAGCTACCAGACTGCTATGACTTCACTGTTGTTGTATGTCTTGTTTTCATGGCTCAGTAAACAAACATTAATCACATGAGACTTCCTTTTATTAGCAGCAATGTGACACATCTGATCACTAAATCCCTTCCTCTGATGTAACAGGGGTTTCTTGCAACTCGGCACCTGTATGGAGCTAATTTTGTGGTTATTATGCAATCAAGCCAAACTACATACATTTCAATTGAAATGCTTGATTGCAAGTAGTCACATGATGAATGACTTACATCTTTTTTATTTAGTCCTGTCCATTAGATTTAGCTCAGTAAAAAAGCTAGATTTACTTATACCTTTTGCATTCAAAATTAAGCACAATTAAATTTTACTTACAATTAAACATACTTCTACTACAGCAGTATTTGTAGTTTTATTCTTAAATATCATCTTTGCTTGCATCCCTGTTCTCAATTGTAAAATAGACTCAAAAGCACTATTCACTCCTTTGCAATGCCCAAATGCAGTTTAATAGTGTAGAAAAACTGTAAAATCCAATGTGAATTTAGTACTTCTTGCTTTTATGCAGCTACCCTTTGCATAGTCCAACAATAGTTTTAAGACTTGGCAGGTGATTATTTATGTTTACATTTAAGGTTGTGGTAATTTTTGAGTATTGTCTGCCCTCTTTAAATTTTATGTCTGGTTAACAGATTACTTTCAACAACCAAGCTCACAGTGGCAGGATAAAGGTCGACCTGGAAAGTGATGTTGAGATCAATGAATGCAGAGACTGGAAAGTAACTGGAGCCTGTACGTTGACTGATCTGGTGTGAGATAATAGAGGATCACTTGCATTTCTTTATACCCATGTTCAAGAAGCTTGAGACTAAATGTCGTGTTATTTTAACTGCTCTATTCCCTCAGCTGCTAAACAGATATACCTGACCGTGTTGTTTGACTGCCTCATTGTTGTTACCTGCGTCATTTCCTTCACCCTCTGTACGCGCTCAGTGATCAAAGGGATTCTGCTGATGTTTGTGAGTACTCTGCTAACCCCACCTAGTGGTTTATTTGCTAAGAGCTTTAACTGTATGATGCATATCAGGTCATAATGTGTACAAGTTCAGCAAAGTTTATTTTAAGGAGCATTTTTCACTCACCTAAAATCAGTAATGGTGGGTGGGTGGAAAAAAGCCAATTGACAAACATTTACTTGGTCTGTTTATTAGAAACAAGTGTATTAATGGGTAAAGAGTAGCGAATAGTATAGTGGATGGGTGTAGCTTGCACATTCTTGACCTTTTAAAGCCTGCAAATTAGACATTAGGATTAACTTGAGTCATGCATGACTTCTGTAGTGATGTAATATGGTTGTGGCTTATTTTTTTTATCACAGCAAATCTCTTGCTGCTTTGTTTTCTTTTGCTTGTGTGGATTTATCACACTATATTGTCAATGCATTGTATTCAGTAAAATGATAGTGAGCTCTTTGCAGTAGTTGAGACCTGCATTTTACCATGTCCTGAACAGGAATACACCCAACACTGCAGTAAACACTGTAGTAAAGACACGCCATGGTCGGACAAATTGGAATTTGTGAGCGGTTGGTATATCTTAATCATCGTTAGCGACACCCTGACCATTATAGGCTCCATCCTGAAGATGGAAATCCAAACGAAGGTAAAGATTTTTTTTTTAAATGTATCATTCATTCAGGTCATATATATTGAACTACAATTTTCCCTTATTTCTTGAGTTCATCCACAACATTTTGGAATCTTTTGTTGTTAGATCCTCACAAGCTACGATGTGTGCAGCATCTTGCTTGGCACAGGAACCATGTTTGTCTGGATTGGTCTAATCCGCTATATGGGCTACTTTAGGAAATACAATGTAAGACGGCATTTTAAAACAGGAAATGTTCAATAGGTTTTGAGTGTTGCTGTGCAATAGACCATTGCCTTGCAGCAATGCTTATTGGCACTGTTGAAGAAGAAAGATATTTTAAGTAAATGACATCTAGTAAACTTCAGCTTTTTCTAAAAAGAAAAAAGAATACACAGTATATTGTATTTTTGTCCAGAGTTCTCTTGTGTACACTTTTAAACTCTGTTATGAATTGTTTGACTATTTCCAGATTCTCATTCTGACACTCAGAGCAGCTTTCCCAAATGTTATTCGTTTCATCTGCTGCGCTGGAATAATCTACCTGAGTTATTGTTTTTGTGGCTGGATCGTTCTCGGCCCATATCATGAGAAGGTAACATAATACACTGGAGGCGAAAAGTCTACCGGAGCAAGAAATAAATCCTTTTTTTCCACAGATTTTATAGATTTCTGTAATAAAATAAACAATGTATTATCTGTGACTTTGTTTTAGTTCCGCACCTTGAACACAGTGTCAGAGTGTCTGTTCTCGCTCATCAATGGAGACGACATGTATCCCACCTTTAAGAACATGAAGCAGAAAAGCAGCCTGGTGTGGGTTTTCAGCAGGATTTACCTTTACACCTTTGTGTCTCTCTTCATATACATGATCCTCAGTCTTTTCATCACCATCATCACCGACACATATGACACAATCAAGGTAATGCTACCTTCATGCTAACCATTTACTTATCCTATTGGTGAATTTTATATTCAGTCTTAAATTTTTGCCGCTCAGGTTAAATTCCATTCTCAATAAGTTTTAGATAAATGATTAAAGGTTATCACAGTCAGTTTGAAGTGATGTCACTTTCTGATTTGCAATAATTAGCAACAGCAGCAGAGTGGAGTCCCAATATCCGAGCTGCAGAAATTCCTGGCAGTGTGTAAAGATCTACCAAATTCTGGAGTATACAGACTTGAAACGAGCAACAGCTGTTTCTTAAACTGCTGCACCAACAGGTAAGATGGAATTTATCTACTCCACTTTAGTCCACAACTCTCAGATACTCCTTGTTTAGAATAGATAAATTAAGATGCAAATGCTGCATGTCAAAACAATTAAAATATCATTCTATGTAAAATCTTAAATGGGAACTAAGTTTAGCTATTTTTGTCATTCCAGATGCACAAGGCAGCAAGAGAGGCTGATTTCAGAAGCATAACAGTTCCTATGCAGGGGGATATTCAGTGGCTTTACTGTATAAACGATAACCACTAAACACTGTGCACTTTACTCCATTATACTAGAAAGAAGTAGATTGGATAGTCTTTACACTTTTTGTTCCCCTTTTAAAATTGGATTCAAAGTTTAACCAGGTAAAATATTTCATCAATGCTGAAAGACTTAACATATGGACATGAATGTAGAACTGGGAAACGAGACAATACGATGCAATGAAACTTGTAAAAACACCTTTGTTAAGATGAAAGATGATCTATATCTGTATATACTGTATATACACTGTATGTTAACATTGTGTCACAAAAATGAATGATGACTCAATAAATAAACTGAAATGTAAATTGAGATTTTATTTCTCCATTGTCGGGAGAATACATAAGTATAAAAGCTAAAATTAATTTTTTTTTTCCAAATACTAGTTAATCCTCTTTAAAATGGTAGTGATAAAACAAGCCGTCTTTAAATCTGCAGAAAATATCCAGAAGCTGTCGATGTTAAAGGGATAGTTCACCGTTTTTACATAGCGACATATGTTCTTACCATACCCTAGACTAGTTGATATGTACCTGT
>JAPMNP010717253.1:0-16188 GCA_029874935.1 Atherina boyeri | reverse complement strand
AATCGATTCAAAAATCGTTAAACATAGAGATTCGATTCTTATGTGAATCGATTTTTTTTCCCACCCCTATTGTTTACTACCGGTGGCGGCAGGGTGATCTGAAACGTTTAACATGAACGCGCTTTGACATCACATCCGCAGACACAGCACGCGAAAATTCGTACCCGATAGAAACAAGGAAAAGTTGACTCCAGGCTTATAGGAGCACCCGTGGTGAGTCGACAAGGTGTCAGTATGCTCATCAGAAGATGTTTGAATCATAAATGGTCATAAAAAGGCTAATGATACGCTTATTTTGGGAAAAAAGTTACATTTAGCCTCTTTAATTTTAAAAATGATCAAGTTGACTGAAAAGTCATACTGTTGTCATTTTGCCTTGATGTAATTTCATAAAACCCAGACTATTTCAATTACTAAAAGGCTCTCTTTTTCCCTTTAACAACTCTTGTATGAAAATCCCAAACTTCCCGGGCTGGGCTTAGCCCCCCGAGGTCTCAAGGTCCTAGCAACAACCCTGCTCCAAGGACTGTCCAACGGTTTATCTGCAGCAATGTTGTTGGCTCTGTTTACTTTTATAAACACAGCCTCAAACTGAATATATTAAAGATAATTCAGAGCAGTAAGTGGTGCGGCACTCTGACTTGCCAACAGCCTGAAAATCTGTGACGCAACTTTCACTGTTGAGTCTGTTTTGGTCAATGCATGAGTGGAACCATTGTGACAAGTGCCGTCTGGTGAGTGGTGTTGTTCATCGAGGAGATATTGTTTTAAAATGAAAATGGTAAGACAGGTTTAGAAAAGGAAAAATGGGTTCAATTAGTGCTTCAAATAACAAGAGGCCACTTCAGCTGTATTCATAGAAAATGAACAACAGGCTGTAATAAATAAAGATGAGTTGATTTTTAGTGAAATTACACACAAAGAAAATCTTTCCCTTCAGATAACACAGATCACTTCTTTAGTATGAGACTAAAAGAACAAAAAAACAGCCTTTATTAATATTTCAGCATATTTTTCCCCACCTTTTCCCAAACCACATTTAAATAGAAAGCTTAGAAATCTGCAGCATTCTCCTCAAGTACACTCAGAGTAATACGTTGAATATTAATATTGATGAGGGGATCCATAGCTGTGACTCAGCTGAGTGAATGGACTGGAAGCTTTGACAAGAACACTGAAGACGCAGAAGTGCTAAGCACATCCATCTGTCCGTTTCACAACATTATGCTTGAGATGCTTGGATGGTAAACAGAGATGGAAGGCCTGAGCACCGTGGAGCCGCGGCTGAGCTGTTGTGTCTGCCTCTCAACTTCAGACAAAAGCTGCTGTGTCTAAAACAGCAGAGCAAAATAAAGAGGGTGGCCATAGGTGTCGGCCTTTAGACGCAAATAAAACCCTGGAATGTTGTTCTTAGCAGCTTAGAGCGGTGGTTCCCAAACATTTTGAGCCACGACCCCGAAGATAAGATATGTTGGTGTTCACAGCCCCATGGTTACACATTAATGAGTAATTGTGCCGAACTTCATCGGCTGATACGTTTGATCTGAGTCAGGCGTGTTGGAGCAGGGTTGCATGAAAAACTTAAAGGACTACGGCCCTCGAGGACCAGAGTTCCTGACCGCTGCTCTAAATATAAGCCTTAAAAACTAAATCAGAAACTTCATAAATAAGGAGGATAAAGTGGTTTTTAGTGGATTTGGTTCACCGTTGTAACAAGGCACCTGCATGCCCAAAATCAGCTTCTAATATTGTATGAGTAATAACTTAGTTGTTTAAAGACCCACTCCGATCCTCTTTTGAGCCATTTCAAAGCGTTTTCAGTGGTCTTTAAATTATGATTATGCCGTTTTTAGCCAAAATCACCAAACCTGTGCTGTTTTCCAGGACTTTGCTTCTGCAGAGCGGCAGTAGCTCATTAGCAATTTGCCTCTGCGTTGTGGGCGGAGCCAGCGCTGCTCCATGTCTACACTGAAGACACCCCTGCAGCCCCCACCCCCCCAACCCTGCTCGCTGAGAGCCGGCTCTTCCCGCTAGCTTGCAGCGCCTCAGCTACGAATCAATGAGCGAGAAGGGCGGAGCCGGGGCTTGTGGCCCGTTACATCACAACTCCAGTCTTATTTTAGGCTGCATTTTAGCGTTTGCTACTGATTCACGGCGATTTGAATGAAGAAATACTCAGAAATGCAACTTTGAGCATAATTTTCTCAAGACATGTCCTCTAGCAGCAGAAAAATGCCACAATAACATGTTAACAACTAGAAAAACATGATTTTCATCGGCGTGGCTCTTTAAGAATTAATTTAGAAAATATCATGCTGATTTCACAGATTCATTTCTTTGCAATAATGTATTCATTTGACCGCCCTAAGATTATATGATACATGTATATTTTTTCACGCTGATCTAGCGACCCCGATTGGTGTCCCGAACCCCAGTTTGAGAACCTCTGGTTAAGACCGATTGGAAACCAGCGATGGGGACATCTGCAACCCTTGGTGCGAGAGGAGGCCTGTTAGCATCCGAGTATAATAGATTTCCAAAAACCCCATAACTCAATATTACACCGCATTATTAAAATCAAACAAGATAAGGAATGGGCGGGAGCCTCTTTTTTCCATAAATCAGAGTAGATATTCATATGAGAGTGATGTTGCCGAATTAATGTGATCAGTAGGACAGTTTCAATCCCACGCGCTTGCCTCGTGTTTAATCGCATCTCCTCAAATCCTGAAGGCAAAAGAAAAACGAGAGAGGAGAGTGGGAAACAAGTCTGATTCATGTTATTAATTTTCACACCTCTAACCTTCTGTTTCTGTGACTCCACATTTCAATAGTGGAGGGGGCGAAGCAAAAAAACAAAACAAAAAAAACACGGGTGTTTAGCAGCTCAGCAGAGGAGAAAGACGGAGAGACATTGAGAGAGAAAAAAGTTCCAGATCCACGTTGAGGCGATCCCGGGGTGATTGCCATCATTAAAATAACTTTATTAGGCTTTCTGCTGCATTTCCTGTTTGATTTACTGCGCAGTCCCAAGGGTTCATGGGTAGACACAGAGGACTTCCCCGCCCGGGCCCGGCACGAGCCAGACCTGCCGACGTTGTGCTGCAGCAACCTGAGCGTAACGTCCCCATTAATCTGGAGCTAAACGCAGCAGAGACACCGACCAATAAATCTGCTGCAGAGCCTTTTAACGCAGCTTGTGTACACGTTGCTGTGGTGACAGAGATAGCAGCTATATGTGGAAATGGATAGAAATGCTGTGTTTAATGGCTCTAATCGTGTATGTTGGATATACTATCAAGTGGCATGTTCTGTATCAAAAGAAGTTAAATCAATTAACTCTTTGGCCCCGGACCTATTTTTAAGTCTCTGCTTGAAAATTGCATTCCCCTTAATGAAATGAGAAAATTTCTGCAACCACAAGGTCTATTTTAATGCTCATGTTGTCATAAGGTAAATTTGTCCAGATGTGTAAACATCAGTACATGTGTTATGTGGAGAATAAAAGAAGATGACACACAACACAAAATAAAAAAGTTTCAGGGTTAACTAAAAGAAAAAAAAACACACTAAGGATGAATATAAATATCTCTGGGATGATGCAGCTGTAGCTCTAAACTTCTACCGAATCATAGAATAGTATGCAATTCTGCAAAGGCTCAGATAATATAACTCAGATAAAGTGAAGCAGAAAAAAATGAGGTTTTAGTACCAAATAGTTCAGGCCACTTTGGCATCTTTTGTTCTCAACTTCCCCCGACTGGGCAACCTCAGGTTGGAAAACATTAAGTCATTAGTGGAAATCTCTTAAATGGTGGTATAGAAGATGTTCGCTGCAATTCAGAAAGCAGAGACCGTCAGTGTTGTCAACTTCTCGGTCAGGAAAGTCACTATTGGCTGTCCTAAAAGTCGCCAGAAGTTTCTAGATGATGTCATCTAATTTGTAGTTCGTAGTTTGCGCTTGTAGTTCAGAAGCGAACAGGTTTGCCCACAGACGACTAAATGACGTTATCTTTTAATTGGCAAACTGACGAAGCCGGCCGGCCGCTCCCGCTGTTAGTCAAAAATAAAGAGGGAAGGAAAGCTGTGCTTGCAGGCAACTGTGTCTGCGGCTGCACCCGCGGCTCATGAAGTGACGAAACGCCAAAATGAACTCCCTCAAAAGCCGCTAGATTTGCCGCTAATTAGTCGCTTTTTGGAGAAAAAAAAAGTCGCTAGAGGGGTAGGAAAAAAAGCTAAATATAGCGACAAAGTCGCCAAGTTGGCAACACTGGAGACCGTTAGCAATTTTTTTAATAAAGCACATGCACAAGACCAGCCTGCTTGAGTCACAGCCTTTAAGACAACGGTAGCTATTAGCAACTATGATTGAGTGATTGACGGGCCAATAGACGAATAAAACACGTGATGAGAGCAGAAATGATTGGCTGATGTTTTTTAAGTCCCATTACTTTCACAGCTGACGTTTAGTAATATTTATATTTTATAGCTTTTAATCAATCATACCTTATGGAGCAGTGAACCCAATTTCGTGGAATATTGTAAAAAATATTAGAAGAAACATCTTCTATAACAGTGTTTCCCAATCCAGGTCCTTGGGGTACACTACCCAGGATGTTTTAGGGGCAACCCTAATTAAACACACCTGAATGAAGTGAATGGCTCGTTAACAGGCTGCAAAAAACTTGAATCAGGAAGGAACACATTGAAAACATGCCGGGCAGTGGGCCCCGAGGACCTGGATTGGAAACACTGTTCTATAACACCTTTAAACGTAGAAATTCTACTTGGAAACAAACCTGAATATATCTGGTGTTACACAGTCAGACCTAAAGACGAAGAGGCAGCGTTCAGTTTTTATTTTTTCTTACATGTGGAACAAACTCAGCTTCTTTAAATTAAGGTTGAAAACTTTTATATTTGCCACTGCCTTTCATCAAAACAACCTTTCCGATTCTTCTGCACCCTGCTGTGACACTCTTATGTAAATCACTTACAGATAAGCCTGCCTTGCCGAGCAGTTGTTTGGGGGAACGGTTATATCTGGTCAACCTTTGCCTCAACTTTTGCCTTATTTATTAAATGAGTTTCCTAAGCAACACTGGTGCTGCAGCATACTAGATCCTACCTGAGCTGCTATAATACTGCACAATCATCAGCTGGCAGTTTGATTCAGCTTTATTTGTGCTATGCAGGAACACAAACATGCAATCAGGTGACATTTTAATCCAAACATACCATTTTTCTGTATGTTTCAACTCAGCTACCAGGTCAAAACATAAACTAGAGATTGAGCAGCAAAGGTTGAGTGACAAAACCTGCAAGTCTCATCGGGCAGATCTTATATCTGCACCTACACAGGTGCAGCCACTCATGGCAATTAAGACAACGAAGTCCATGTGCCCAATAATGATTTGATGCAGCTGGGCGGTAACTCCCAATGTGTAGAGCTAAACCTTGATTCCACAAGGTTTCAGTTTTAGTCAAAGCACGCTAAATTACAAAAATCACATTCAATCAAAAACGCTTCTTGTTTTTGGATTCTTTAGATGCTCATCATCTCCCTTTGGGGTGTTTCCCATGAGAACAGGTTTAACTTCATGTTATATCTGCCACATTAGCTACATTCTTCCCTGCAGTCAGAAATAAAGTTACACCACCTCATGATGCTGTGAAATTCTTCAGATTTTTGTGTAATTGCTCAATGTTGTATGTGAGGCTGATGAGGTCTGCGAAGGACAGAGCGACAGTCCCGGTTTCCACGACGCCGAGACACTTTCAGACCTCCGTCTTTAAACTTGAAAAGTCATTGTTGTCATGACACCTACAATCTGCATCCGTACAGCCGAACTCCCTTCAAATTCTGTGAAGTGTTCATGTTTACTTTTTGATTGACGTCTTCATGAGTACTCTGGGGGATTGTGGTTGGTGGAGCGTGCACGGTGTACGTTCTTTAAACACGTCCTTACCGCAGATGTGCATCCCGGCTACGTCAGATTCAAATGATTGGATTAACTCATGATGGCTGAATTTTTTTCACCTGAGCTGCTTCGTCTTTGAAAAAGCAGCACTTTAAAATTTTGTTTTTAAGTTTTCTCTTGACCTCTGGAAGCTGTTGAGTGAAAGCAAACTCTGACCNCAACAGCGTTAGTCAATGGAGCCACCTTGCATTTATTAATAATTTTTACTTGATTAATCCAAACAGGGAAATTCGGCTCTGCATTTGAGCGGTGACCTGCCACATGTCAGTATCCAGGGAGCATTCGGGGACTTGAACCTGAAGTTCCTCAAAACCAAGGCCTTCTTCTTTAGAACAGAATATCGTTTATTGTCAAATGCCATAAAAAAGTAACTTTCTATGTGCAATGAAATTATTTCTTTGCTGTTTACTCTAAAGCTGGCTTATATTACAAAAAAATTAAACAACAAAGAATGTAATAAGTAAATAATACTTAAATAGAACAATAAATTAAATAGTACAATAGGACTTTTTGTCTGATGTGTATTTGAGTCTCAACTGTTCAGGAGTCTAATAGCAGAGGGGACGAAAGAGGTTCCAAAAATGTTTGAGCCATGACCCGCCCCAAGATAATACTGGTGTCTGGACACCTGGTCACAGAAAATACCAAATATAAGGCTTGAAAAATATCAGAAACTCCATAAATAGGGAGGGTAAAGTTGTTTTTGGTGGATTCAGTTCACCGCTGCAAGCAAAGCACCCACATGCCCAAAATCAGCTTCTCTCAGAGATAATGTTAAATTATCATTGTTTATGATAAAAAAAAACATTCCAAACTAATGCATTAATTTCACAGATTAATCTGTTTGCATTCATTTTGACAGTCTGGATAAAAAAATACCAAATTATTTGATAAATGTAGGCTATGTGTGTATTTTTAGCCTCCCCCCTGAAATTATCTTGGGGAGCCCAGTTTGGGAAAGGCTGAACAAGAACTTCCCCATATAAATTCCTTCACATTTTGATTTCTTCATATATTTATTTATTCTACACCCATATATTACTGAATTGATAAGATAGAAATGTGATGAACGTGCTTTAGTGTGTCATTTCCAGTGTGTGGTATTGATGCTTTCATGTAAATTTGTATATATTTTTCTCCTTCAAAGATGATTTATTGTGCTTTTTTTTCTTCTTTTTTGGTCAGATTGTACTACTATCACCTGAAGGATTACTTCAGCTCATGTGTAGCATCCTCTGTCTCTGTCCTTGCAGCCAAGTACCTCCTCTGACAACCAAAACAAACACACCTTTGAATCTCGCTGCCTTAAAATGAAACTTTATTTGGACCTCAGTCTCTCCACTCCTGCCCTCGGCACCCGAGTGCGTCAACCGAAACCTTCATGTGGGAAACTGTTTATTTGCGTAGACACTGAGGATTTCTACAAATATCACAAGCAGATTCTGTATCTTCTCGTTTTTTTTTTTTACTCTTGCCCCTCAAAAAGTGGCACGCCACAGCACGATGTGGCACCGTCTATGCTGCTTTGTGCAGCCTGCTATTTGTTTTTAAAAATATACCAGCATGAAATGCTTGAGGTAACAGTCAGTGATTCATCAGTCACCGTTTTTTTTTAATGATTTCTATTTTCATTTGTGGAAAAAAATCTTTTGAAGTAGTGCTGAGGAACCGGGTACGTCTTCTCCAAAGAGTCACTATCTGCTGTTGAACCGTGGTCGTAACCTTTAGAAGCCATGTCTGCTGAAAACCCTCTACAGCTGTTTGTAGCAGGTTTTTTATTCCCGTTATCCTATTTTAGGAAAAAAAAATTCACCCTCTGTACTGGGAAGTACTGTTCCAGAGAAGTATTAGCCATCTGCGTGGAAAACCTTTAGTAAGGCTCAGGCAAACATGGCTGATCCTTCTGAAAACAGTGATAATGATATAATACTGGAGTTGCTATTGTTTGTTGGCACCTCCGATTATCAGTAAGCCATTTGTAACGCCCCAAAAAAAATAAAAAGTCAAGAAATAATGAAGCTTAATGTTGCCTCTTTATTTCATGACATGTGGTAATCAGTTTTTCACCTCTTAACGCGCATCTTGTCCCCTCTGATCATCACCTCCTGACAAACAGCATGAATCATCCCGAGCGTCTCACACGTCAACGATATCTGTGTTTTCCTCTGAACACACACACATACACACGTTACACTCGGGCTTTTTATTCATGGAAATAATTTTTAAAAAAAGAAAATGAAAAGAAAAAGAGCAGAATGTCAAGGGAACGCTGGCCCAGGCAGGCTGGCACGTTTCTCAGGGTGTTAACAGGTGAGGCTAATTTCCTAAAGGTGCAGACACCTGTCCTCACCTGGGGTTCACAGCAAGGTCAGGACACCTGTGCCATTTCGGATCTTAACTCCCCGTAGAGGGCTTCGCCATTCCAGGTGTTCACACCTCACATTTTTATTTATTTCAGATTTCACAGGTGTTTCAGATACACTCAGCAGTAGAAGTGAAGATGCAGTAGAAGCGCCCAGGTACAGTCGGTCTGAGAGGAAGAGGCACAACAGAACGTTGAATTCAGTTTTGTACGGTGAGCTCTTACACAAACTTCAAATATATTTACAATAATAAACAATCAATGATTCATAAGATGTGATATTTACAGTTATTACAAACAACATGTGTTCAGTGACCTCGGCGAAAATGAGTCAGCCGGTTTTTCTCTAAGCAGTAGTTTTTAAAAACAATTCACATTGTCTCATCTTTTGTTTCCAGAGGCGACAAAAACCCCTCTGGGGCCTAAAGAGTCTGGTCAAAGTTAATGCCAAGAAATCTGTGGTACAAACAAACAGTTTAATTGTGTAATTTAAACAATCGATAACCACTACTAGTTAGAACATTTCTGCAGAGAGGAACCGAGAAACACTTATAAAACAGTCAGTCGTAACAAAATAACTGGTGTTCTCATTGAAATGAACTCATAAAAAAGAAACACTTTTGTACAGGAGATTTATACAGGAGAAGCCTTTTGAATTGGATCGTTAACCAAAGGAAGACACATCGCAGACATCCATTTTTCTTTTACACAGATTGCATATGTTTTTCTTTCTAAGGTGTTCTATAGGTTAGTCATTTTACCTAAGCTTATTTGCATGATAGTAAAAATTGCATACAACATTAATTGTGAAGCTTATAGCATGAGTTGCTCGACATACAGCACTTTATAGGCAACCTTTAAAGCACATTTCTCCATTTAAAACGTTTAAGACACTTTTTGTTTTTACTGCCCATTGAAATTACATTTATAAATAGAAAAAAAATAGGAGGAATTTAAGAAAAAAAAATTGAAGAAAAAAAGCGCCACGTGACAAAATGTTAAAAATGAAAAAAAAAAAAGGAATTACATCAGAAACACTGCATGAACTGCAAATAAATAACGCTGGACAACATAAACATTGTGTCATTCACATTTCTAACTGTGTGGCAATTCAGAGTTACAGTGACAAAGGTTTTGCAAAATAATCTAACATCGGCAGTGCCGTATAGTACAAGGCATTTGTTGGCATAGTTTCTTTAAGACTGTATTTTTTTTTCTTTTTTGTCTTTTTTTTTTTTTTACAGTTACAATATAATGTCTATATATATATTTATATATTTATATTTCTTCCCTAACAAATAAGTAAAGACTGAGCTATTCTCGGAGATGCACCTGGGCTGGGTGATTGCGTTCCAAAGTTTGGAGTGATCCATAATTACATTATGCTCTTTTTAAAAGAATAACTTATCTGCCAGCAGGCTCTAGACGTGATACCTCATAATTAAGGCCTTGACAACCCCTTGGTCCTTGATTTCATTTGCTATTTTAAAAAAAAAATCCAGTTAAACAACACATACGTAAACACCTATCAAAGTCCTAGCAAACTCCAGGGGAACTTTTTTTTTTTCTTCTTTTTGAATATTATCAGTAGCTCAAAAAAAAGAAAGTCAGTGTAAAACAACATACATAGAGTGCAGTCAGCAAATATCCACGGCAACATACTCGGAATATTTTTTTTTTGTGCAGATTATTTAAATGATGCATAAGTCTTTACAGTAAATAATACAAGTTTTACAAAATCCAAAAAGTAGTACTTGTTTTACTGAGTCTGAAATGAGCTTTCCAGTGTGTGTGTCTTCACATATCCTGTAAATTTCATACGTTATAAACACTCCTCGTTCAGTGTGGACGCCGTTCTGACTGACAACACTGCTTCTCCGTGTTTGCAGTGTGGTGTTCTTGTGTCTGCCGGAGCGTTGTATGCAGCACAGTCATCAGTCTGCGTGTGCATGAGAAAACTCAGAGTGCATGACGAGAGGAGGGATGGAGGGGAGAGCTCTACTCCCTGACCTCATGCTCCAACTCTGACTGGGCCTCGGCACCTCGAGCCAGCTGCTCTTCGATCTTGATAGAGAAGATGGTGTTGTTGGTCTGCGTGCTGTCATCCAGCTCCTTCAGCAGCTCTCCGCTCTCCCTGAAGTCTGTCAGCTCCTCCTCGAAGGCCGGGCTGCTGCTGCTGCTGCTGGTGTTGGTGTTGGCTGCCATGCTGTTGTTGTTGTTGCTGGGCTCTTTGGGCGCCTTGACCGGGTGATTAACGTAGAAGCGCTGGTTCTGGAAGAACTTAATGATGGTGAGCTTGGGCAAGTCCAGCTGGGCCGAGAGGGTGTGGATGGCTTCCTCATCAGGGTAAAGGCCCACGTCCTGGATGAAGCTCTGCAGGATGCCCAGGGCCTCCAGCGAGATCTTCCCTCCGCTGGTGCGGGACTTGATGCTCCCGACGCGACTGCCTTCGTCCTCCGTCTCGGCCGGAGATGCGGTAGAGGGCTGGCGAGGTGGCAGCCGGGGGCCGGTGGTGGGTTGCTGTTGTTGTAAAGGCTGCAGGGATAAAAGCGGTTGGGAGGGGTGGAGGGACAAGGAGGGCTGGTTCTGCTGCATCTGAGGCGGCTGAGCCTGTAGTGGGAAAACGAAGGGAAGAGAAAGGAGATGGGGATGTTATCAGTGAACACTTATCGCCACCTTAATAAGGCCTTTCATTAAAATCAATTGAGCTGTGAGGGAAAATGGGCCTGCTGTGTGGAGAACAGGCACTCGGTTGAAGGAATTTTCCATGTAATATCTCACTGAATGTAATCAGTTCTGCAGATATGACTTTTTTTTTTCTTCCTTTTTTGGTAGTGGGAGATTGTGTCTCTCTTTGTGGCGGCAGAGGGAACAGAAACACTTGCATAGACGCTCAACAGACACAAGCAGCTCCACACTCAGTGGGAACTCGCGGGGAAACTGGTCGCTCCATTATATCCTGTCCTGCTTATCAGGCTCTATTGCTGGGCAGCGATAAACATGCTCCCCGCACACAATTCACGTAGCGATGGTCTGGCTGATTTGCTGCAGTGTGAGAATGCTATCGATGGCTTTCACTTTGCCGTCAGAGTCCCGTTAGTATAAACACATGACACATTACTCGTAAAATGTCTCATTGTGTGGCTGGAGAGGGAGAGAGAGTGGGCAACTCGTGGTCCCTATTGACCCCACAAAATGGGTGCTCTTTTATTTTCATTTCTGAGTCAGACACTGTAGATAGGTGTTTCATAATCAAGTTTGGAAAACAGCACTTTGCAGGGACTCTGCTTGCCAGCTGCATAAATGCACCCAAAGATGTGATTTTACTGTACCAATATACCGAGCTATGATAGTTCTCGTTGAGCAAATGCGAGATAATTTGGCTAATGTATCACGTTAGTGAAAGAAAGGCACAAAATATTTAAACACTGGTCTTTTATGGACAGTGCAGAACTGCACCATTAAATCAGAAATAATCCTATTTTATCCATCTACAAGCATTTCTGTTTGCATGCAAAGTATGCACAAAACTCCCTCATTCCATATCTGCTGCTGAAACTGATTTGTAAGAGAAATCCTATTACCTTATTTATATCCAGTAAATGAGAGCCTTTGTGAAACAGTAGCCATGTATCCAAGTAACCAAATAACTAATCAACCAGTCAGCTGTGGCACGGACTTTTAATAGAAGTATTATTGTACTTCATTAAGATGTTTCTACCGTTAACTGAGGCTGTGTGTTATTTTCTATTCATACGCCAGATGTCTCGTATAAAGCGGCTCTGTTAAATAAGTTCAGCCTAATCATATCTCTGAAATGGCTTTCGCTGGAAAGTGGGAACTTTGAAGTGTTGCTGTGGTTCTAATTTACAAGTGTTCATTATAACTCCTAAGTGTTGTTTATTCATTTTCTAAGAATATTAGTTAAGAATACATGAAAGGAGAAAAATGATGTTTCTTACTTGTTTGTTTTTGACAGACTTTTAGGATAGGGTAAGCAGAGGATTATCAAGACTGTTTTGGAGTCTCAGGGAGTCTGTATATAATCATTTAGGGTCTAATTAGTATTCATTATCATTAACAGTTACATGTCAAACTAATTATTTAGCCTTTAAATGTAAAGAAATATGTAAACTTTAAACATGTAAACGGTCCAATTGAAACTGAATGAGTAAAAGGATTAAAATGCAGCCGTATGTAGATGCATTTTCTATTGCTTTTTCACTTAACCCTTTAAAGGTCACACTACAAAAAACTGCAAAAGAGAACTTTTTTTTTTTGCGTTTTTCATTTTTCTTTTGGACAATAATATAAACCAATATTTTTAGTGAATGGTTGAGATAACAGTTAATGATAAAGTAACAACAGTGAAATGGTGAAACTTTGAAACAGAAATCCGATTATAAACATTTACTTTCGGCTCTACATACCCAAACCAAATGTTAGAGATGCTCAGGCAGGTTTATTTCCACAGATTTGTCATAAAATTCGTTATTGTCACTGAAAATTTGCTCTATTGCTCCCACCTCACTCTGCAAGCAGGGCACCAAAATATGAAATATTTTCGTTTGAGCTGAACTGATTTTGTATGTAACACAGAAGCATGACAGTTATGTGTGACATGTCACCCAGTCTGTTGCAACATGAATTATGTTGCCAGATATAAACAATATAAAACTAACATATTGAATATGATTGAAAAAAATTATCAGAGCCTGTGCCTACCCCACCCGAAATGTACCAGTGGTCTGTTCTGCTCGGTTATGCCTCAAACTCAAGTTTGGAAGACAACACTGTTTAAACTAGACATTGCACAGATTTCTTTGTTTTTTTCTTTTGTTTTTATAATGGTGGGTTATTTTTATTCATTTACTGTATTCACTTAAAGTTAGGTTGCATAAATGCAATGTGTTTGTGTCCATATTGGAAAATTCTTCCGCTTGGGGTGGCCATTATTTTAAATGCATTTGTGCAAATGTTACACTTTTTTGTAAGAAAGCCTTTCTCTTCATAATCTCTTAGACTTCAACTTTTAATTTTACCAATAGCATTTTATGTATAGGTCCATAATGAGGCTGATTTTAGTGAACGATGAAAAATTACATTTTACAATTTATCTACAAAATTTAACCATAACATCACAAAATGCACGATTATATTTTGTAATAACTACATGATTAAAAAGTGTTGGTTCAATGTGACTTGAGGATCACAACAATTGTGACATCAGATAATCAAACTGGCACTGAAAGGGTTCAAATAAAGGGGGTGGGGGCACCTAAATGGCAAGCAGTGGCCCTGATCGTCACGCTCACCTGAAGCTGGTCGCTGGAAATATGTATGAGGTGCGACGGCCGCTCGTTGTGGTGCTGCTGGCCAGCGCTGCTCTCCTGCTCGTAAATGACGTCACGTTCGGCCTGAGAGAGGCTCAGGAAGCGGCGGATCATGGAAAGGTTCTCCCAGAGTGTCCGATTTTCCGGAGACGGGTCTTCCTTCCAACGCAGCAGCTCACAGAGCCAGCCCTAAAAACAAAAAAACAAGAACAAGACAGAGGGAGAAAGGAGAAGCCACATTAATGAAACTCTTTATTTTAGATCAGAGTATGTAAATAGTCAACGTGACTTCACATCTGCTTCTGAAGATGTTAAAATATTTAGTTTCTTCATTAGGTATAAAAGTATTTTAACATGAATTAAAATCCAATGCAACACCACTTGTGTTTAATTAATCAAAACAATGAGGAATATGGCTTTTACATAAACAATATCCAGCAAGAGAACTACACACTTAAAAAAAGACACACACAGGGTGACAACAGTGCAACTGCAGTCAGTGTGTTTTTTTTTTCACAGCTGAAGATGAAGATGTGAATTAGCCAAGGTCAAGCAGCACAGCAGGGTGGAACAATTTAATGTGACAAGAAGCACACCCTGGCATACTGAGTGCATATTGAGCAGCACCCTTGGGAGGAAGCGAGTGACTCCCATGTTTGAAACGATCCAGCAGAGGGCCATGAAAGACAGAGCTGAGACACAGGACGGGACTTTCACAAATATATATTTAAAAAAAACTTTATTCTAAAAAAACAAAATATGCAACGACTCTGACTATTGTGATTAAAAGGTTCAGTGACGGGGCTGATGTCACGTCTTAATTCACTTATGTCATGGCAGTAAATATCAGCCACAGTGCAAATGCTTCCACATGCACAACATGACATACAACTACATTAACAAATATTAGTTCAGAGAAACTGTGTCGTGATAAAAGGAATATATTGGGCGGAATCTTAACTGAGTTTTTTGTTTATTCCTGATTAAATCTGTCAAGATAAGATGTTTTACAAAGTTTTGCAGTAATCTTCCTCAAAGGAAAAAATGTGTTCAGATAAAAGTAGCTAAAATGTACTTTGAGTTAAGTGCATGATCCGTCTTTCATAGACAGGTGACCTGATAAACTCAGTCTTTATTTAATTACACATTTACTTAACTATTTATCTATTTGGGTTAGGACGTCTTTTATTTGGGTTTGGATTATTTTTATTAAGCACTTATGAGCAACCCTGATTACTCTCAAGTGTCTCTCTTTGGAGAAACAATTTCAACATTGGAGTTAAACTAATTGCTGCTTAGAATGGGGGATATCAGGAGGGAACATTGTTTAGGTCTAAAACATCTAAAAAACAAAACAAAAAAAAAATCAAATACAACACAGACCATTTCATGTAGAGTTGGTTTGTAGCTCTGATGTAAAACTAAAGATGTAAAGTTGGCTTAAAATGAAATTCACAAAAGGCTTCAGTTGTTTTACTGAGAAAAAAGCTTTTCTTATGGCATTGTTCTCAGCAGCAGTCAGTTGTTTGTAACCACACACATAATCTGATCTGATGTCTAAAACAAACAAGGCTCGGCCTGGGGCAGCAAAAGTAGCTTTTAGCTTAGCTTCGTCCTCAGACTTCCTATTTCTCCAAGCTGAGAGTGCTCTGACTGCTTACACAGCTCTATACAACATACAAAATATCTGCTATCTATGCCAAGTGTAATAGTCAAAATAATTAAAACAGAATAAAAAGTGAATGAAAAAAATGAAAAACAAATTTGAAAAGCTTGCTTTAAAGCCTGTGTTTGGCTTGTCCCTTCTGGGCTGCTGTAGAGACATGGCAGAGAAACTTATCAGAGACAGAGAGGACTCATTAAAACATGTTTATGGATATTATTTTACACTACCATGGCTGATTGTTTTAAATTTTCCATGTCATATCCTTATGCTCGACTAGATGGACAACTGAATTCAGATAACTGAACACTTTAAATCTATATTTAGGTCCTGAGTCATTTCCTGGTGCAGTAGTAGATTTTCAAATTCTAACTCAGTAAATATAACCAAAATTACAATTTTATACACAGATCTATGCTAATTAAAATAAGTTTTCCTTTTACAATATTATATATATAAACTGATCAATCAAGACACTAATGAGCTCAAATAAATAAATATTTTCATAAAAATAGTTATTAGTTGCAGCCTACCATCTGAACTATAGAGCTTATTTGATTTATATCCTTTTAAGAACTGTTCTGGTTTTTTATTTCAATTGTGACTTGAGTTTCTGATTGTGGAGTTAATTCTAAGAGAAATAATATCTTTCTTTGGGGGGAAAAAATACAGTTACAGTCATGAAAGTGTGTTTGTTCACTGAGCTGAGTGACAAACTGAGGACTCTTTAGAGGCTGAGTGACGTGGTCAGACATGATGACCGAACCCTCAACAGGCCAGTGTGTGTGTGTGTGTGTGTGTGTGTGTGTGTGTGTGTGTGTGTGTGTGTGTGTGTGTGTGTGTGTGTGT